>JAWPHD010009487.1:0-103280 GCA_037043455.1 Cyrtodaria siliqua
TATAAATATAAACGAATCACTAGCTATGATGGAATGTATGAAACAAATGTATGTATAGTAAAACTTTTGATTATATTACATGCTCGTATTTATAATTGTGTAGCAAGTTAAATATGTGTATGGTAATTAAAAAGTATTTCTTTTGTTTGCTTACACTTATAATGTCATTACACTAATAATGTCATCCCAGTAAAACGTGACAGGGTAAGTCAAGAAATCTCAGCCATGCTATTGTTTCTAACAATTTAGACAGCATACATAGGTAATTTGAGTATAACAAAAATGATCATGTATATGTGAATATGAAGAAATAACTGAAAATCACAAATTAAGTACGCAATGACACGTGTTTAAATATGATTAAAGCTAACAAGTTGTGAGAATTTAATGTCTAGGTTATTTCGTTCGCAAACATATGAACACTAAAATGAGCTGTCGGTGTCAATATATCATATTCTCCAAATGCAATGTTTATCTGCAGTCTTGTTTTGTCGTGCCCTCCATGGTTTATTTTCTTGTTGTTCTGGCTTCTGCCAAGTCATTGATTACCTTCGTTGTGGCTGTTGTTTTTTTGAATTTATATATACACGAGCATGTGTTTTACTTATATTGTCTATTAATTCTGCCTTGTTGGTTAGAGCATAGAATCTTTATTTACACTGTCCCGTTGTATTGGGTTGACGGTAGGGTAAGAGTGAGATTTGGTACACCCTAAAACCTGGTTTAAAACCCGTTCAAAGGCGGTAGCCCTACTGTCAATCCTTTTGTGTTTGTGATGTCTTATTTGGCCTTTTATTCATCTTTACATTTGTTCTTTGTTTCAGTGTTTGTTTGTGGTTGACTGTCGTTCTTGACCTACTTTGAACAAAAAAACTATTATTTTCAGAATTAATGTATACTGAAAGAATCTAGTTTAGAACATAAATACCATGGTAAATCCCATTGAGCAGATTCAGCCGCCATTAGCAATATAATTAACATTATTAACAAGTATATGCAGTGGGAACGCCAGGAACTAATTATTCAGCATTTTTGATCATTTTGATTCTCCGCGACAGGGATTATTTTTTTAGTGTTTGCCGGACTATTTCATTAAGAAAATCACAAACGCCGCCATTTTCTTTTTGTAAAAACGTCGATTCAGACCGCAGTTATCAATTTTACGCGTACCTAGTTTACAGGAGTGAACACTTTTTGTAACATGTCAGTTTTGGATTACGTCATCAATACGTAGAATGTGTATACACGTTGGTAAACGTGGAATCCACTGTGTTTCGATAGCGATATCTGATGCAGGGTGTTCACACTGGGATAAACAACTGGAAATATACACAGGTTAACGTAATGAAGGAAACAGTTGACTGTCTTAGAACTCTGCAGGCAAATAAAACGTGAGTTCAAATGTGTACATATACAACTCTTTTTGCAGTATTTTCTTGAAATTTGCCAAGCACATCGATGGTGTTAATGTTGACAAACTGTGTAAATAGTAACATAACTGGATCAGCCGTGACAGTTGTTGATTTCATTGAATTATTCATATGATTCCTCTCTCAGAATCATTCTTGTTGGTATAACAAGACCTGTAGCCATAGACATGAGGCCCTTCCAGGGGTGGTCCATGTTCCCTTGTTCCCTGACAATACGACCCGGTGATCCCCAAAAGTTTTGCCTTGTTCCCCAAAAATATGTTCCCTTGTTCCCCAAAACTGCTGGGAGACCCTCAGCCCTGAACCCTGTGAAGGGGTATCTTATGGTATGCCTGTAATGACCAGTGTCAAACCCCACATATGCTGCATGGCCATTTGACACAGCAATTCCTAAACCGCATCCCTGCCACCCCCTTCTCTACATTTACCCACAGGCAGCTGACGCATACCCTCCCCATGGACTTTTTACCCTTCTTTGAAGAAGCCTGTAAAAGGCCTATTCCCCTCACAACTCTCATTTCTTTTAAAAGATGCAGACTTCCCCACTTTTCAAACTTAGCTTGGAAATTTCATTCTCCATTTATGTATTCCACCTCCAATTAAGAGCAAAAGGCCCCTTCCCCAAAACTGGTTAAAAGGCCCTGCTGCCCCCACCACTATCCCCAACCCCCTTCCCCTCTCTTCTACGTCCCTCCCCCATATTTTCTCTACAAACCCTACTTAAAATGTGTTCAATGAAATGCTAAATACTGCAACACTTGGTTTTCAATTAAAAACAAAATATACACTACATCCCAGTTCTATTTTATGTGACTGACTCTGCTAAAGTGATCTGTGTACCATGAACAGGGCTTTTTTACCTTATGTAACAGAAACACCTCTAAAGGGCCTCTTTCCCAGTTGAGAACTTGACTGTTTTTTCCCCAGTTGTGGCAGAAATATTTGCCAATAAAAAAAAAGCAGTGTCTCAGAATTTGAGAAAAAGCATTAATGTGTTTTTGTCTGTGGAGTCAGTTCTGACTGAGAAACAGTAATTATAATAACTGTTGGCTGAAAATATAAATAAAGCATAGTATTGTCAAATTTACTTAATTGGTAAAATATTACATCTTTCCCAAAATGAGAAATAAGCTCGTCTTTTTTCCCCAAAATGGAAAGGCCTGGGCCTCTTCCCAATTTTGTGGAAAAAAGCAAATTTTCTAAGTAACAGTACATAGAAATAAGAATTGAATACATAGATCTATCTAATTATTATTTAATTTCAGCGAAATGTTCAGATCCAAATGAAATTTGGCAATTTCGTTTATACACTGTGTCATTATCTTTTTCATAGGGAGACATCAGTCTCACAGACATGATGCCTGCATTTTACATATTCTGATCTGAAATGCGACTCTTGGTTGGATGAGGTGAGGTTGGAGGAGCTCACAAAAACAAGATGGATTTCATAAAGGTTTGTAAGCAGAACTTATTTGTATTGTGGGGAAGCATTTCACATCAATGCCAAAAAAAAGAATAAAATAATAATAATTAGATAAATCTAGTTAAAACACCTGGAAACCTTACCTTGAAAGGTGGAACTGAGAGACAGTATTAAAGCATGAAAAGGATCTTAAACAATACATACGTTCTCAGTATTAAAAAAACAACATCATTTGGTAATCTTTTTCAGTAAATTTTATATTGACTAATTAAATATACAGGTCTGTGTTAAAACTTTACTGTATTAAACCAGGCAAACTCCCTTAATACACTGATATCTCCTCTTTTTATTGGGAATAAAATAATAATCAGTTATTCTGAGGTAAAAAAATAATATAATCTGTTTTAATGTGTTTAAGCTTGCAGCCTGTCAGATTCTTCTTTATTTAATGATCTTGTGGTCTAAATACAATTAATGGAGTAAAAAAATGATAAGTAAATATTTGATACCAAATAAACATAATGGCCCACTTTTATTGACAATGATATATGTAAACATAGGTTTAATTTTTATTTTATTTTGGCCTGAATAGGTTCTATATAAAATACATATTTTGTATATTATTAAAAGTGATCAAGTTTTAGTATTTCATGTACACCAGATATTTAAGTTGTAATACTCAGTGTTTGCATTTTCTTTATTTTTCAGACAAGATGCTGCCATTTATACAACTGTAATGGATCCAAGTATTGAACAATAAATTGAATGGATTATCTTGAACTACATCTACAGTTCTTGTTCTCAACACTAATTGACACTCATGTTTTTCACAAGGATCTGTGCATGCTGGTTTCCTCCTACATGCATTTAGCGCTGTTATCCATGCCAATGAGAGTGATGTGAAAAGTAGTTTTGCTAATTTAATACTCAATAAAAAAACACTCATCATTCCATTTGAGACGTTGAAGCAACAGTTTTATTGAACTGACTGTTACGTGTACATATAACGGAGAATACATGTTGATGCTGAACTATGTTCAAAACCTGTGACACAACTTTAAAAAAACACAGCATAGGGTTGTAACTTGTTTTATTAACATATTAATTATGGACCTTAAAGAGGCTCTACCTATATCTGTTTGTCCACCAATTGATATAAACTTTACTTAATTATAAAGAGGACTATGAAAAAGGTCAATGGCAATAATTTCACCCAATGTAATATGCGTTTTGCTGGGGAAAAACAGGATTGAATAGATCGGATTTTTGAAATTGTATTCGTAATTGTTTTAGACAAGCCGATTGCGGAGATTTTCCGATCTTATTCGTTTACAATCGGAACTACCTCGTCTGATTAGCGAAGAGTTCCGATCGATTCGTTTGCTATCGGAACTGCGCCGAATAGTTTGTAATCGCATTGCGCATGTCCGAGAAAATCGTAAAAACTCGTAGTTCTCCGGCAGGAATAAACGGCTGGGCAGCATTTTATTCAAGATATTGTTTTGATCATAATTAATAATTTACAGAACTGAAATACGAACCATGTTTCTTCTTAGAATACTCATAAAATAGCTTTGTATACATATAAATGCAGTAATATTGAGTATTTAATATTTTACATTAAAAATCGCGTAGATATAGGTAGTGCCTCTTTAAAGGGACACACAGCAATCTTGATTTGCTGAAAAGCTAACAACTCGCAGCGTCCCATTAGTTTTTCTACATAATTCACATGTTTGCAATCATTAATATTAATACTAGAATAGTGCGAAGCTAATAGTTATTATTATATTACTAAACTGTTGATAATATTGCACCAATAGTTTATACATTTCACTCACAGCCATTACCAGTATGTATTATATGTTTGACATGCCTATTAAACAAATGATCACTTTTTCAGTTGAATGACTTATGAATTCATTAAACCTGAGTATATCCAACATTTGAACTACACTTGACCTCCCTATAATATATATATATCTGTGCCAGTGGACATGGCAGACGCTTAGTGATCACTTTAAGCTCTGTCAGCTCTCATGTAAGATCCTCTATTACAGCTATAGAACCGTTTTATTACCGAGCACAAACTAGTTTGAAACGATAGCAAAACGAACTCAAAACGCGGCACAAAACAAACGCGTTTAACTGGGTTTCTGCAGATCAACCAATGAAAATTGAAGAAAAACGTTTCCAACGTTTTTTTCGACTGAAAACGGGTTTGTCTCATTTGGATTTTTTGCGTTTGTAAGTTTAGCCAATCTGGTTGCTGATATTTAGTTTGACCAATCAGAACTCGAAACGCCTAAACTGTAAACGGTTACTGAGCAAACGGTAAAAAACGGGTTTCTGCGTTTTTCCGTTTGACCAGTGAGAATGCAGATCATTTAACCACTAAAACATTCCGTTGCGCTAAATAAATCTATATAATTATTTCGTGACGAATACTATTTTATATTAATGGCGATACTTTGTTAAGCTATACAAGGTGTTGTATAAAGAATGAGTTGCATATGATACATGTATATTTATTTGCGTTATGTGATTAACACTAAGTGGATTGAATAAACAGCCGCCGCGCATGAAATGAATGACACGCTTACTGCGTGTGTGTGTGTACTAGGTGTTGTGTAATCATAATAACTGACACGCTGAACGGCGGAGTTGACTTTTCGTATTAAATATAAGGTGTTAAACAATTATACATGATTATATTGATCACGATTCGGTTCTTATAATACATTTAGTGCAAATCAAACGTAATGTTTAAAGAGTCAAACATACTTTATAGCTGGGACGTCATAGAGAGCCCTGTTTATATATACGGCTTTTATTGTGCTTACACAGCATGGGTATAGCGATACAAACTAAGTATAACAAATTAACTTTAAACGTATGATAAACGCAAATACACAAAACAATTTAACGAATCAACATATTATGAAAATGTCATTCGGCGGATCCAACATACAGCTGTGCAAAGTACACGTATCTTTCAAAGCGTCAAATACTGTTTATTTTTTACTAATTGCATGTAATAAAGTATTATGTTATAAAGTGTTATTACATTTATAACAACAAAGTTTTGTAGCTTCACATTTATAATGCTGTCTTTTAATAATTTACAAACTTCAAAAATTGGATTTTGAATTCAGATAACTATTTGATAAATATATTCCGCCTCATGCGGAGAATTCCAAATAAACACATAAAAAATAATCACACGAACAAAGAGGAAAAAGCATGCAAACATATAGCTACTAAAGGATATTAACATGTATCTAAGAGAAGCCTAACATATATGTATGTATAAACGTATATGTATTTTTTTAAATTAAAACCAAAAAATATAAAAAATAAAAAAAAATAAACGTATAAGAAACAACAAATATTATAACTTATCAATAACTTCAAATGTTATGATTAATTTAATGAAGGTCTGCGCTCCCGTTATTGAACGATAACCTGAGCAAATGAATGATAAACTAAGACCACACTTTTCTCTAGAAATGATATTTATAATCAAGGATCGTTGTCAGTCTTTCATGTTTTCATTCTGATGATCACTGATTTGACGCACCAAGTGTATATGTATAATGGAAAGTGTACTAATTAATTGCTATACAACAAACCAATTAGCCGAAATGCCAACTGACGATACGGGAACTTTAGTCGCCATATTTAGTATGTATTCGTTATTTACATAAAATGTATTATGGTGAATACTGTGAACTAATTTTTACGGCTTTTTGTTATATTATGAACGGAATTATTTATCTCTAATTAGACCACACTTTTCATTAAAGTTATGAAAGAAAACAAGCATGTCACATGTATGTTACTTTAATAAATATATCAACTTGATTAGTGTCAAACATATACAATTATTGTTATCGACCAGTCATGAAGACACAAAAATTCAACCAGGCTGTTTAACAAACGTGTAGTAAGTGGTGAAAAAGTAATGAAAAATAAAGAATATTAGACCATGTGAAAGTTCTTTTGAAACGAAACGGATAGAAAGCCTTTCCCGACCTACCACGCCACGTCGTACCCCTACTCATTTCCCCACAAACCCCACTTCCACTCCACACCATCCAACACACACACGCACATACACACATATCTAAGCGCTCTCCGTCTATCTGTATCATAACATGTTGTTTCATAAGTTATTTTAATTGAATTTGTTTTGAAACGTTTATTTAAATGTATAACGCATTCAATGAAATCGCATCGAAATAATCAGGTAATTAAACTGTGCTTGCAACTAATAATTCTTAATTATACTCATTCTCCATAAGACAGCTACCTCGGTAGCTCAGCGTAAGGCATTGTGCTTGGAACTATAAATGTTCATATATAATGAAAGTTGGTGTTAACTATACGTACTTGACACTTTTTCATAGCCTCGTCTGTCGAATAGGGACGTTCACGGACCTATATATAGTGTTCCCGAGCACTTTAAGGGACCATAGGCATATCTTCATTATTCCGAATAAATCAAGTTATCGGATTTGTATATATCCCAAACCCTTCTTCTGGGACTGCTCTAAATAACATTGCATGTGTTGACAAACCATTAAACACCATTTAATATTTCCGTATTTTGTTACATCGCCGGTTACTGATGTGAAATGGGTACACTTAAATTGTGTAGAATACTCGCTTATCAATACACTCTAATATCGATTTTCACTTGGTTAAAGGGAGTACATCAAAATTAGTAGTTCTTTTAAAATTGTTCAATATATTATTTCGCTATTAAAATAAGAAAAATGAACTAAATAAACCATAAACGACCAAAGTAAATTACACCGAACGCATACAATAATAGAATAAATATGGTATTGACTAACTAAGGTTACGTGCCAGGGATAGCTACTTTAATCTTGTCGGTAAAAAAATCGCAACATCTTTCAAAGCGATCGTCATGTGTCAGTATCGCCGCGGTGATCACGTGTGAAGGCTATTTATAATCTGGTGATTACTCCATGGTCTAATAAGCCTTGCTGTAATTCATAATTAGTAATTATTGCGCTGTAGTATAGGAAGCCTAATGATCTATCTATATCTTAGAGCCATTTCACAATATAATTTAGTAATTTCATAGCGTTGTATTTTATGAATGCACGTGTTGCCTCCAAAGCCTGATGTACTTCCTTTAAGGCGCGGAAGGACGATATAATTCGTGCATTTAAAAAAAACATGCAACTTAATAAATGAGGTAACATAACAGTTTTTGTTCTAGTATCTTATCATTTCATCAGGTATACGTATGCTAAATTGTAGAAAGGGATATAGTCTTAGATCTTTATATACGCCGTGATTGTTTAGCTGTTGAATTAAAATAGGTCTGTTGTTTCGATCTCTACATGTACATAATACATAATATAGTGCTCATAATACATTTGTCTATATTTAGATAATAGTATGTTTATCTCTTTTTGCGCGATAAACTAGTTTTCCACGCATCCTATATCCGTATCATAAATCCGTCTTGTGCAGTACGTGGCTCGCCGCGGCGGTATTGCACCGCTCACGGAATTGCAATAAACAGGAAATGTGTCATAAAACTATGTTTCCCTAAATGGTGCGTGCTTTTGTCATATACCGACGTATGTACCCTAATTAGGCTGTACTTCAATAGGGCTACGCAATAGGTGATTAGTGGATGTGTGGTATATTGTTAGTTGGGGGCACGTGGAGAGCATGTCATACTGCAAATCCAAATTTAATACGTGCCACTCCTCAAGTGTTTTGGTCACCAGGTGGCGGGCACGTACGGCATAAATATTTTTCTCCCTGATACTATAGAAACTAGATGCTGTGTCATTTATTATGTTTGTTTGTTTTTTTGTTTTTTTATCAATTATTAGAAAAATATGCACGTACTAAATATATTTTTTCAATGTCTACTTTTCCGCAAAAGTAAAGTCCTTATTATCTGACGCTCGTATTAATGAACAAGTATTAGACCATGTCCATGCATTCGGAATATACTGAATTTCGCCCGAAGTTTACATTACTCAACTTTTATAATCGGTAACCCAGGTTTTTTGAAATAACACGAATACTGTAAACTGGAAATCACCGAAACACATACCAATATTCATTATGTTTATCAGCAATGTAACCTGGAAAAAAGATTGGTATGTATTTCGGTCATTTCCAGCTTTTAATATTTCTGTTATTTACAGAAAAAAACTGGGTTACCGATTATAGAAGTTGAGTAGTGTATATGTACCAAGATATGCGGTGTTGCCGGTGACTTACTGTCAGATTTTCGATAAAAACAGTTTAATTCCGACATTTTCATACACGCTGTACTGTTTTTGCGTGCTTTCCCTATGTACTGATGGATTTTTTTTTGTTCCAAATGACGTCACTTCAGTTATACGAGGAAGATGTTCCCCCTTTTTTCGATATTTTAGCAATGCCTGTTCGCATTTTCGATTTTTATGTTTAAAAACATATTTTCACTAAGCATACATCAATAACATAATAAACATCGTATCTATAATGATATTTAATAATTAAAAACATATCAGCAGCGGATTTGTTGATTTAGGACAATGTTCATCTTTAACTTATCATTACAGTCACAGTTGGGGTTCTCAGCGTCTTATATGTTGGCCAATCACATGCTGTGAAATAGAGTCAGTTACTCCCTTTTATTTCAATCAGCCAGTCACAATTAACGAACTAATTAATGCATGGAACAATCCTTAATTTTAATTATGCATACTTTATTGTATTATATAATTTTATCAGGCCACATAACATTTTCAACTATGATTTGCGACGAATACTGATTTAATTTATAATTAAAGAGGCACTTTATAACAGGCTGAGATTTATTTTCAGTATATGTTATTTGTATTGTTAATACAATGTGCACTGGTCAAAATAGCTATACGAGCAGACGAAAACTATCTGGTATTTGATATTCTCAGAAACTAATTTATTATAGTTTAAAACTATAAAGTGAAACACATTATTAATTTAGTTTACTTCCGTTCTTGTACTTTCTGCATATAGTGTGTGCAACATATTAATAATTAGCTATTAGGTCTGTGAAATAATTAGGAATAAAAAAAGTAAACCAGATATAACTACTTTACCACATTGCAATGAAGTATGATAGCGTTGTTTTCTTAATGGAATCGGTAAAAGTTAAATAATATAACTTCACAGGATATCGAGTTCTTCAAAGTTAAGTTAATACGTTTTTATTATTATAAGTAACTGTATGATAGTACAGAGTATGGACTTAGAATTCATTACTTTAAAACACACACGAACGACAAGAAGCAGTCACAAAGGGCACGAATTTAATTGATCTTATAGAGGAAAGAAATTGACTGGACGCCGCGAATTTAAACAAAGAAAATCAAGACTGCCGTGTTTTAAACCTAAACCATAATGTTTCGAAATCTGCAGATATTGCCGTTACTGAGAGATATAAACATATATATTGAATGCATAGGGAATGAACTAATGATTCTAAAGGGACGCGGAGCAATCTTGAATAATTTTATTACAATAAGCACCTCTGGTGTATCATTCAAATATGGTGTTCGTTTTAAAGGTACCCATGGCAATCTTGAAGTGTTTTAAATGGGTGTCTCGAATTATATAACCAGAATCATGTTTACTCGAATTATATAACCAGAATCATGTTTACTTTTAGCCTGGTTACATTTAAAAAGGTACTATTTGAAGTATTCTCTTTTTCGTCTTACTTTGCTATACGTTTTAATATATTATTGGTGCAATACAATACAATTTGCATATTACTATTCTTATATCTAATATAAATTGCCGCGAGTTTTAAAAGAATTCAGATTGTCTTTATCCCTTTAATATGATTTTTATAAGTTAACATTATAATATTAAATAAAATCCATTAAATTATCCAAAAAAAGATGATATAAATGTATAAAAAAACTTGTCTTGTTTTATTAAATCATCCTAAGAAACAGACTATAGCTATAATTTGACCTAAGGCCGTAGGAAGGTGTTAATTGGAAAAAGCAAAATTCCTGAAACACCCACTTTTTTTTTTATCAAAATTTGAAAAGTGGGGGTTTCAGGAAGATACCAAATATTCATTAAATTAAATTGCGCGTATCATGCCCTGTTACGATTGCAAAAAAAAGTACACTGATTAGAAATAAAGCGTGAATAGCGGGTTAAATGCATGAACACGCCGATATATACATTACACGGATCACAAATACGTTACTGGATTCTAGCGCATGACTCAGACACTTCTGTAAACATATAGATAGATAGATAGATAGATACTTTATTGACTTAAACTTTTACAGTTTCTCATCATTACATACATAATTTGTAATACATAATTATAATCACATGACAGGTTACACATACTTCTACACACTCACTTATAGTTCAATTTTCAATACTCCTTAATTAATCATAGCTCATGTAAACATATAATGGGGCTAACACAACATAAGTGGTTATATTGGGACAATGACAGAGGGAGCTAATATGAAGAATGAATATGGTATGTATCGGATAAACGCGGGGCAGAGGTGTTAGCTCCAAACCACAATGCATTATCCACTCAGCCACCGAGGCCACATTGTAAATGAACATATTCAGTACTTTATCTCTCAAATTATATAGAAATCTATTTATTCTGCAATGCTTTTCATATCAGCTATTCCCATCTTCCTCTGTGTCAGACTAGACTCCAATTTTTTATCATTAATATAACAATGGAAATGTAACATGTTTAACAATTTAAATATTAATATTAATTAAATTGTATTCGTATAATACAATCTTTTAATATTTTGTCTATTTAAATCTCGTATTTCTCGTAGGTTCTGTTTTTCCTTTTCCGGGTAATCCCTTATTTCCATTATGGTTAATGCTGTTTTCATTTATCATTGTTTATTATGTAAACTGAGTATATTCCTTGAACTTTCAAACTTTTTTTACAGAATAGAACATATATTTTATTTAACTTGTACATACGTACATCGTCATTTATGCATATATTTTTCATACATAAGTCTAAGTCACGTGATTCTGCAAATCGATAATTTTATATCAGCAGTTGAGTAATATATATATATAGCAAAAAAATATTACATGAGGATGAAAATGCAGGCGATTTTGTTTATAACACTATTTAATAATAAAATATTTGTTTTTCATTCTTCCGGTACGTATATTGTGAAAATATCTAATTACTGATGTCTCTTCAATCGCAGTGCGCGTGTACACACTACGCGAGCTATGGATTAAAGAATTAGTGATTGTCGATGTCAAAAACAGTTGCTAATACATGATAGAGTATACATGCTGCATATTGAAAATACAGGCTAATTAAACGATGAATTTAGTTAAGCACATGTTAACTCGATGGTGGCATGAATATAAATGTTGGGTGAATGCATGGGGTTTGCACATAGGAATAGGAATTAGCTATAATTATGCCTCAACTATTGTTTGTAATTAATATAAATTTAAATATCAATATTAATTAAATTGTATTTGTATAATCCACTCTTTTAACAGTTTGTCTATTTAAATCTCGGATCTCAAGTGGGAATGTCCCTGCATAATTATGGATAGTTACTACTTTTACCGTGTCATCCCTTGCTTGTAAATGGTTTTATCGTTATACATTTACATTATTTTTGATAACTGTTTCTTTCCTTCATCTTTCATCAGTTTTTGCGCACAATATGAACTATTTATGTGTCGACGTGCCGTAAAACTTCATTCATTCATTCCTTCCCTCCTTCATTCCTTCCGTCCTCACTCCTTCCCTCCTTCCCTCCTTCCCTCCACCCATCCATCCATCCATCCATCCATCCATCCATATCCATCCATCCATCCATGCATCCATCCATCCATCGCAGTGCACTTGTACACTCTACGCGAGATATGGATTAAACAATTAATGATTGTCGACGTCAATAAAACAGTTGTTCATATCCAAAACCCGGCTAATTAAACGATGCATCTAGTCTGGGCTCTGTATGTCATTTTTACAGATTTAGTTAAGCATATATTAACTCGATGGTGGCATGAATATAAATGATGGGTGAATGCATGGGGTTTGCACGTAGGAATTAACATAATTATTAAGCAACAACTTTTGTTTCTAATTAATATAAATGTTTGTTTCATTTGCTGCATCAATCAATCACTCTTAAACCAACGATCGCAGAAGAGAATTATCGAATTATACTGTCCTTTTTTAATTGGTCAAACGCAAAAACGGTAAAAACTCAAAAACGCGTTTGCAAACTCTGCGCATGCGCACTACGCGCGTTTGGAAACGCCCGTTTCAGAGCGTTTGGAAACGGAAAAACTCTGAGCATGCGTACTTTAAGCGTTTGCAAACCCGTTTTAGGTCGTTTTCCGTTTTAAACGACAAACGAACGACAAACTGGTTTGAAACGGTAGATAAACGGTAAAACTCGGTAATAAAACGGTTCTATAGCTGTACCTATGTTCATAAAACACACATTTTCGTCTTACTCTATGACAATATGTATAACGTTCTTCCTTAGCAATTATTCAATGCTATTGACATGTTCAATAACTATGAATTTGATTTTGGCAAAGTTGTGGTTAGAGCATAATATTATGTACATTGAATATGAAAATGAAACGCATTACGTATTTGAATAGACAGACGCCTATAGTCTTCCAGACCGCCTCGAATCCATTTAAAATAAATCAGGAATGATAAATGTCCTTGCTGACAAAAGCACATGACAGATTTGTGTATTATAATACATGATGCTGTTTTCCGTGCTTTTCTCATTTTGGCGACCATCTTAAAATTTTAAGTACGTTAGAAAATTAAAAAATAGAAGAAGTTGCACAGTAACCGATTTATAAGTTACATATAGTAAGGCCAAACAAAAAAATAGGTGTGTTTCCTATTGCATGCTCTGAAAAAATAGGGTCGGTTTTTTTCGGAGCAAGATATTTATATCATAAACCTCATTCAAGTTGATGATACAGCTGAAAGTTTCTCTGTGATGTCAGTTTACCTCGATATATTGTGATAAATCATTGTTCAGAACAAATATATATATTATTTTTTTTCATAAAAAGTTTAAAAATAGGGTCGGTCGGGCCTAATATATATAAGTAAATATACAATGTTAATAGCTCTTATTTATCCCATGTTGAGACGACACACAAGCTAGACCACGAGACAATATACGTTTTAATTGAATTGAATGTTGTTTAACGGCTCATCAACACAGTATAGGTTATTTAGAGCCGCCCCAGAGAGAGGGGAAGGAATACATAGAAATCTCGGAAACTGCCCTACTCTTGTTATCGAATAGATTCCTTTACGTGCTCGGAGGATAAACCGATACACGGGACCGCCCGGTTTACGTCCCCATCCGACGGACGAGACTAAGGGAAAGTGTCTTGGTCATCGCTAACCCGGCCGAATCCGAATTTTATAAAAGGATACTAAGTTTAGGGTTATTACCTTCGCGAGCCTATCTACCCTATAGACTGCAGGGTTCTGCCCATCACTTACTGATTGGTACTAATATAGTTTCATAAAAGACGGTACGCCCGACCCTACGCCTAACTCGGAAATCGAAATAAATAGTCCAAAAAAGTCCAAAAATGCAATAACAATGGAGGAGGTATTGGCGGTGTGGGGTTTGTGGGGTGTGTGGGTTGGGGGGGGGGGATTTTCAGGTACATGTGTGTACTTACCTTTATCTACCGTTTTATAACTCTGAAATATACGTCAGAACGAGCATTGTAACATCAAAAAAACATAATACGGGTAGCATGACCCCGAACCCAACTAGGATAAGTTAAACGGAGTGAGGGCGGGAGGGACCCCGAACCCCACTAAGATGAGTTAAACTGTGTAAGTGGTGGCGGTGAGGGGGAGGGGAGGGGAGGGGAGGGGAGGGGATGCAGCAGGGTACACATACATGTAAGTGGTCGATTGCCAATCATGTGTTCTTGGTATCTCAGATGTAAAGGCGCTGGCACGGTTTAATACACAGATTGTTTCAAAGATGCTATTTCACAGACTTTCACAAAAAAGGCATCGGTTACACAGTGGAAAAGGAGTTGAACCTAAGGAGCTGGAGCCCTGGTGATGGCATGTCTAATGGGACTATTCACCCATCTTACTTCCCTCTGCGGTCGCTGTTCAAATCAATAAAGCCCTAGTTCATATTATATTTGCGTCGACAATCCAAATGGCCTTTAAAATACATTTAAAATCATAGTTCGCATTTTAGATTAATTCTGTCCATTTAAAAAAGATGTGCTGGGTGGGGGTGGGGCGGGGGTGGAGTGGTCGAAAGGATAATAGCCAATGATACTTGTTTTAAATAAATAAAAACACACGTCCTTTCGACGGACAATTAAAAAATTGTCCGCGTACATATTTTGTCTCTTATCGACTGTCTGTTCACTACAATATATCAGGTAATTTCAGAATTTATCACACACAGAGCTTGCGTAAAACAGTGACCAAACGTTTTTTTGGGTAGAAAAAAGTACTTTTTTCAAATTCTCTTGAAAATTCACATACTGCCAGAGGAAGGATTAAACTCATCGTTCATGTTCTTGTCTTTTTTCTCGCTGTTAAAATCTTCATACAAATCGAGATACAAAATAAAAAAATTACTGATTGGTACTAATAGAGTTTCATAAAAGATGGTAGATGTCATTGGCGTAGCTCTGCGTAAGAATGGAGGAGATATTGCCAGGTGATGGCATGTCTAATGGGACTATTCATCCATCTTACTTCCCTCTGCGGTCGCTGTTCAAATCAATAAAGCCCTAGTTCATATTATATTTGCGTCGGCAATCCAAATGGCCTTTAAAATACATTGAAAATCATAATTCGCATTCTAGATTAATTATGTCCATTTAAAAAAAAAATGTGCTGGGTGGTGGGGAGTAGTGGGGAATGGGTTGAAAGGATAATAGCCAATGATACTTTTTTTAAAGGGCTCTTCGACCAAAAAACACAATAAAAACCCACGTCCTTTCGAAGAGTTAAAAAATTGTTCGCGTACACCTTTTCACACTGTGATTATACTATAACAACCATTGTGACGTCACAATTCTGTGATGGAATGTGGTCTTCGGGGGAATACGGTATTGATTTTTTCGCAATATTTTCAATAAAAATCGATTTTAAAAATATATTATGTTACTAGCATAAATATTTTGTCTCTTATCGACTGTCTGTTCACTACGATATATCAGGTAATTTCAGAGTTTATCGCACAGAGCTGACCGATGTATTGCGTGCCGTATTTCCATGCCGTGTAAACAAAACGACACAAAAACAACGTTCGAAACGCTTGCGTAAAACAGCGACCAAACGTTTTTTTGGGTAGAAAAAAGTCCTTTTTTCAAATTTGCTTGAAAATTCATATACTGCCAGAGGAAGGATTAAACTCATCGTTCATGTTCTTGTCTTTTTTCTCGCTGTTAAAATCTTCATACAAATCGAGGTACAAAATAAAAAAATTGAAGTCGATCGACAAACAGCTGACATTTTTCTCTTTCGCATGTTTGTTGACTGAAATAATTTTCACAATAACTCAACATAGACCTAAATTTATTTTTAAAAGTACACCATGAAAATGACGGTTATTTTATAAGGAAATGACTTGTATAAATTATGTTTTAACTGTAGTGATAAAAATATGATTCTGAAAGGTTTTTGTATGAAGCAAGCGGTTGAAGAGAGTCTCACTTTTCTGTGTGGAATTTTATGAACGGTCATGAAACGTATTTTTGGGTAGAAAAAAGTACTTTTTCCAAATTTTGATGAAATTTTACAGGCCTGTAGAGGAAGGTTTTTTCTCGACGTTATTGCTTTCGTCTTTTTTCTCGCTATAAGAACAAACTGTAATTATCAATTTGATTAAAAGCTCAAATTTCACATATTTTTTCGAAACATTCGGTAATTTGTAAAAGCCTAGAAATCGTATTTTTAATAACAAATAATCGACAAAACACGTAAAAACTTAAAATCCATTCTGTAACAAACGAATTCATGTATTTGTTTATGTGTGTCATCGTTGTACATTGTCAGTTGAATACAGTTTACATCACCGGTGTCATTTTGACCGCCAACCTGAAATCTGCTCAAAACGCAGTTTGTTTACGTTTTTTGCGCGTGACGTTTTTAAGTAAATATCCCTCCGCGGCGGCTTGGCGTTCCTACTGATGCGGGACATTATTTTTAAACGATATCTGAGAAAAAAGTAGCAACATGTTTTAATGTACCTGCTTTACAGAAATTATAATTTCGTTCTTATTTCAATATTAAGGGAGATAATTTTAAAATTTAACACTTTGGTTGGTAATTTCATTATAATGACAAGGTTAATGTCAACTGTTTTTGCGTTCTTTATCACTCGAAACCCAGAATAGTTATTTAATAAATTGTAAACCTGTTCTTGATAATATTTTCTATTTTTCTTAATGTGAATAATGTTGTTTTATATAAATGGGAGATAACTCTATACTTACTTTGAATCACCCATAAGTGAAAAACAAGAACACCGTATAACATGCCAAAGTTATCAAATGCTTCACATTATAAAATAAACATTCAGTTTCTTTCAACTAGATATGCAAAATACCGTGCTAAACTTATTTCTTTCAGTATATGTGACTTGTTTAAATTATTCTCGGCTGTTGGTTACATGGAGTTCAGCAAGTACACGGTGTACATAAATAATGATACAAGAAAATCAATATTCCTCATAATGGTTAAATGGTTGTGGCCACAGTAGCTAGTGGAAGGTGAACTGGTTGTGGCCACAGTAGCTAGTGGAAGGTTAAATGGTTGTGGCCACAGTAGCTAGTGGAAAGTTAAATGGTTGTGGCCACAGTAGCTAGTCGAAGGTTAAATGGTTGTGGCCACAGTAGCTAGTGGAAGGTTAAATGGTTGTGGCCACAGTAGCTAGCGGAAGGATAAATGGTTGTGGCCACAGTAGCTAGTGGAAGGTTAAATGGCTGTGGCCACAGTAGCTAGTGGAAGGTTAAATGGTTGTGGCCACAGCTAGTTTTACTGTGCTTGAAACATTCCAGTCATGAACATGTCGAGTGTTAGATACATGTTATTAACGCTCTCATTGTGATAGTAATTGTACGAGATCTAGGCTGAATATGGAGCGTATGAGCGGAAATGCATCCAGATTGTAATACGGGACATGCAACATATTTTAATTCTCTTTTACCATTTGCACATTCCTCCCCTCGATACATAACCCAGCCGTGCCGTTCCTTCTGATATGACATGCGGCATAGGACGTACCAAATGATTTGATGACTAGTGGATAATACATTGGAAAGAAGATGTCCATTCTTCAAAGTATATGAAAACAGAACCAGCCAAATAAAGTAAGTAAATACCGTTATTTACAAGTGATTATACTTTAGCATCTACATTGCCCGCTATGAATGATTGACACTATACGGGTAGCGTATATACTCAGTGGCAAAATAAAGTGAACATCTTGAAATTGTTACTTTACATCCTCTTTATCAAGCGACAGTCCTTTATTGATTCGACCTATTGAAAAACAAATGGCAATATATTGGCAATTCAATGATAAAAATATTGGTACCAAACATGACATATTAATTTAGGAATTTATACAATTAATTCTAAAAAAACTCAGTGCACACTTTCTTCCGCAACTGAGTATATGTACTTGTATGTGATAACGATTTAAGACTGCATTTAAAGGCTTCCAGAACATATACGACTGTTTTAGACTTTAATAGCTTCTTTGTCACTTACTGAGGTGAATGAAATTTATTTATAATTCATAACGTATAAGAGTTCTGCATAACTTCCGACTATCAAAAAGTACATGTACACATTAGGCTAATACAGGAGTTATTATATACAGACGAGTCTATCCTTAGTGGCATAACCAGTATCAACCAGACACATTAACCTATTTCACCAATCATAAACACACACTTATACTGTGCATGTTGAAAGTTTAAATCTTGTGTTTATAGTTTTATATTGTCGGGTAACTTAATTACGCGTCATTTTCCTGAGTGTACCTAATATAGGGAATCATTGTGCCTTTCCTTGTCCCAGAAAAACAGTACGTATGAATGTCGAACACGAACTGTAGCATTTGCAAATAAACAATCAAACAAACATATACACCGCGACAGCTACCGATACGATCGAGAAACTTCAGCCATGATGACACTGGGAAAGCAGAAAAAGAATATTTTAGGCCTATATCTTAACTTTCGATTTTATGTACAATATGTCACTGATATTGTCTTCGTCTGCGCATTCAAGCAGTTAATGCCACCTTGGCATGCACACAATATATTGCAGAAAAGCCTGGCCTGATTACCTCTGCATCTCATAGAAACACAATGAGCTTTTCTCTCGCATGGACACTTGATGAGCTCTGACATCTGGAGTATCAAGATCAACATTACACTATAATAGCAACAAGGGATTTGACAGCATCATCCCGAGACCATCCCTAGGATCTAAGTCTGGTGGGTCTTCGTCCAGAGCATGTTTCCAGATGCATGACTGAAGATGAGCCGTTTAACGTTTTCCACAAACGATTCTGTTGTTGTGGGTAGGGACTTGAACTTCGTAGTGGATGCAGGGGATTTTCCAACCGTTTTAGCTCATGAATTATGTCGATCCTCGGACATGTTCTCCTCTCTTGATCGCCCATAACACGTACATATGAACTTTGTTGACTGCTCAATTATACTATCCATATCGGCCTTTCTGTCACCCAACAAAGCAAGCGAATATCCCGGACTTTTCAGCACTGTCCCTTTACCAATTCCGACAAAACAAGCAACTGTGTCACATCCGGATAGTGCATGTGCCGCTAGTATGTCTGAGATAATGGATAATGTCTTTGTTACTTTTAACAGGGGTATATCTAACTGATCTGCGTATAGTGTGTACCCCGCAGGTTTGTTGGAAATACCCAACACACATACCCCAAATAGGCTTGTCAGCTAGTAATTCATAGCATTATAGGATGACTTGCAATCAGAATATAATCGGACCGATTTTAACGGATTTAGCTAGGTATTGGTATTCTATATGACGCTGGTATAGTGTGTACCCCGCATGTTTGTTGAAAATACCCATCCCACATACCCCAAATAGGCTTGTCAACCAGTTATACATAGCTGTATATGATGACTTTGCTGGGCCAACATACTTTCAATCGAGATATGATCAGACCGATTTCAACGGATCTCGCTAGATCATATCCCGATTGAAATTATGGTGGCACAGCAAAATCAACATCATTATAATCCTATGTATAACTGGCTGACAATTCTAACTGGGGTATTATTTTGAAAATTCCATGATGACAGGATGGCATCGTTAAATACAAATATAATATATAAAAAAGTGAAAAAAAGATCAATGGTGACAGCGTGACATCATTAAGATTCGACAAGTATATGGACTGAAGATACATAATCAGCCGAGAACAATTGTACGGACCGCAATACTGGTCAAGTTGGATATTTGCCGGACTATTAGCGCTTAATATCCCGTAACAATGCTAACCACATACCACATATATTTTTGCAACGCACTGCATGTTTTCATGTATTAGTGATTTGCAATTCGACACTTTCTGTTCTACTCTTTGATGATGTGACGACCGGACAGTGGACCCTATCATTATCTCTTCCATAAATACTGAAAGGACTGTAACGTTTCATGTGTGTTTTAACCTTGTCTTGACGTAGCCTTAATAGTGTATTATTATATTGTCCTGGCTTCTGTCAAGTCATTGATTGCTCTTTATGGTTTTCTATTCTTTGTATTGGCTTAATATATATATATATGCACGCTCACGCACGCACATACGCACATACGCACACACGCACGCCGACACGCACGCACGCTCGCACGCACGCACGCACGCACGCACACACACGCACATACATACATACATACATACATACATACATACATACATACATACATACATACACACATACATACATACATACTTACATACATACATGCATCTAAAGTGCTTAAAATACTCTTCCAATCCCTTTCAAACAAGTATGAAGTTGTGCGTAGCGTAACATGTGCTATTGTTGCTTATACGTTTTGGATACAGCCATGCAGCTACTGTTACCATGGTTACACAACTAATGTATAGCATAATGCAGCGTCTCACATTGAACACTAGTGTTACTGATAGGCTTTTAATACCACACGCTTAAGTTGTCTAACTAATACATTTAAATCAATTTAACTGAATTCGAGCAAGGATATTATAATATGGAAACTGAATAATAAATTTGGTTTGGTTATTTTGAACTACAGAGAAATTAGTGTGTAATGGTATAATGGTATATTCTTGATGGTATGTCTGTGCGCATACCAAGCTTCATTTTAGATTATGTGAGCAATATGTATAGCAAGGTTTAATATTCTCCTACAATATGTATAGCAAGGTTTAATATTCTCCTAAAACTGTAATAATCGCGAGCACAGAACCATCCGTGGAAATTCCGTTTCATTCACAATATTTTACAAATCACTATTTAGATCAGTACTTCTATTATAAAGTAAACTATATTAAATATTTAATTCTAAATGAAACAGACATGTATGCAATTAATGGAATTTGAAACGTTGCATATACATATAACATGGTTTCATCAACGTTGAATAAAAAACATGTTTTCAATTAATGGAATTTGAAAGGTGGCATATGCATATAACACGGTATACAACACTATCAACTTTGATTCATAAACATAGAATTGTTTCATCAAAGACATCCTTCGAGTTATAAATGCGTTACATACATATTGAAAATTAAATATATATGAAATGAAAATTAATTTGCAAAGGGGAGCACGAACACGTTAACTTAGTGGTTCTTTAATGCAAGAAATATATATAATCTTGTTGAGTTAAATGTCAGGCTGTGTGCATAAATTGTACTATTTTGAAAAATGTGCGATTCCTTGTTATGTTAAATGTGTAGGTGTTGCACTTGGTAGAGAAATGCAACTTGTGTGTGTGAATGGGATTGTAAAGTTAAGCACTTGCTTTGTGACTTTCTATGCTGTTATGTTTTATATTATATATACATGATCATGTATATGTTTTTTACTTAAACTTCCTTTTAATGGACTCTGTGTGTTTGAGGATATAACCTGAAGGCTATATCTTTCTTTACACTGTCCCGTTTTATTGGGATGCATTCTATAATTCTTAAACTTTATGCAGATCTTCAGTAAAATGACTGGGAAATACGGTAAGAGAATTACTGCCTCTGCACAAAAAATGTAATTGTGGAATTAAAAGCGAGTGGACTGTTTAAATTGCATTTGAGTGCGTTTTAAAAACCTAATACATTATTTAAAAATGGAAATGCGTGTTATTAATACATTCAGTGGTTGTGTTCGTTTTCAGTGTTCAGCGTTTTAACAAAATTGCGTTTATAAAGTGCACTCAGCGTTTATTTTGCGTTCAGTGTATATATCGCTCATTTTGGCGTTCGTTATTTGAATGCAACTGGATCTGTAATTGTTATCCCACCTACTCTAAAAGGAGAAAAGATGTCATATTGGGACTATGCAAAGTCGGATAATCAGCACTATCTTTCTAATATTTCGAGATTTATGCCTCCCGGAATAGTACAAATGTAGTAACTTGAGTAATTGTTATCTTATATTATCCGGTGACATTTTATATAGCCACAGTGTCTCCGCCACTTTTAATGATCAACCACATCGCCGTAGTAATTCAACTGTTATGTCCCCTGGAAAAGTAAAAAATCACGAAATGAATGTAATCCGAAAAACAATTTCCTAAGTGAAGCAACTGAGAAGAAGGGGATGGGGTAGAGGGGCATCCGTGCTCTATGCACACATTTCTAGTTTATATAAGCATTAATAATGGATTAACATGTTTGATAAGTTTGCATCACCTCTCGAGCGTAAAACCTGGCGCGAGATTCAGCAGACAAGGCACGTCTTCAGGAGATGATACAAACTTCCAGAACTGGTTATCCTAAAATAAATAATATTCATGTTTTATACACTAGTATATAGGCTGATATAAAGCATCTTGAATTAATAATATTTAAGCTGATAACGAAGCAATACTTGCATAATTGATGATATATTGGCAAAACACCTTAAAGCAATATCACATCGCATCGCATGTTCCCCAAACCTTCTGTACAATACATTTGTGATAACGTTATTGATTACGAGGAAGTGTCGGATTCTGTAAAACACTAATTAGAAAAATACTTCATATCAATCTGAGACCAGCAAACGTTTTACGAAAGCGTAAAATAGCGTAAAATAGCTGCCGAAAGAAAACAGCATTATATCTTGGTAGGACCTGGGAACAAAGTTTAACATAATAACAGATCAAGTCACGGGTGTTAAAACAATATTGAAAAACATGTTACGGAGACGTATACACGCCAAGACCGTTTTTCCCCAATTTTTACAATCAGTTCCTAGCAAACATTTTGATTCAAGTTGGGCGACCTCGCTTTGTTTGCTCTGGTCAAATCCTTTCATGCCTTACAAATCGATTAAATATTTACCTTTGATGCCCTACGTGCTAAAGTACATATCAACACAGACATACAATTGTTCACCTGAAAGGGATGCGTGTGCGTTAGCGTGCATTACATGTGTAATTACACTAAATCAGTCGGATGTGTTTGTCTGGTGCATTCGAAAGTAGTTCTGTATTAAAGAGTGCTAATCTTTTTTTCCTTTAAAAACTGTTTAGTGCAGTTTCCTGTTATTTTTTGGCGGCAACTGTATTCTGGACATGTTGATGACATTTGCTGATCATGTTTTTGACATTTCATTTTTTTTATATAAATTTCAGAAGTGAAAGTAGACAGGATATGAGATTGCAAGGGGTAGAAATAACGTTGACCTTTGACCCGGTGTTAGTATACATCTAAAGAAATATTTCTTAGAAGATATTCAACCCCCTATTTTCTTGTTGATTTTTAATAGCAGACATGTTAATTTGTATGATAAAGTAAATGTCCTAGAATTCTAACTATGTTTGAGGTATTCTAACGTTTCAATGGAAGGAGAATGGAGACTATTTTACGCTATTATAACCTACAACACAGATATACAGTTCACTGCTATCATGTGTAATTATAAGATTGTGTTATTAAAGTGAAAACCCAAAGAAACTATTCATTATCACCTTACCATGCTCAATTACGAAAACCATATAAGAGCGAATAACTTATTTTAGTTAAGAGGTGGCGATCAGCACAAAAGTGATTTTTTTAACGTACAGTTTTAACTCTTGTTTTGATGTGAGATATGTACATTATCTGCTCTGGTTTATATACTAAAAGGAATAATAAACGCGACACGGGAATTTCCGCTATATATTGTATATAATGCATACTTTATTCCATATATGTTTCAAGGAAATCCCAAAATGTTTTGAACAAAAAAAGTTGCAGTTAGCTAAAGGACACAACTGTGATGTTATAGACTTTTTAATCACAGTACACGTTGTACAGAAATTCATCAATGTTGAAGTTCCTCTTTGAAAAATTGAGCCAGTTTAGTTCTGTATTTAACGTATAGAGTTTGCAGAATTTTGCATCCTAAGTTTGCTCACATGCTTGAGCCAAACGTGTACTCTATCAACATTGAAACTTTGCAGGAATACTATTTGCTGTGTTACGTGTTGTTTTAGTCTTTTTTCCGAAAGTAAAGATCTTACGTAGCCATGTACCACTCGATTAATAACAACATATTGTACATACAATATATAGCGGAATATTCCCGTGTCGCGTTTCTTTTTCCTTTCAGTATATTAATGTTGTAAAGGAGTATTGATGTATGTAGTCAAAGAAATCCCCGCCATGATCTATTCTCTAACCAACAAGGCAGCATTGATAGGCAATATAAGAAAAACACAAAGATGCTCGTGTATATATCAATACAAAAAACAATAGCCTAGAAAGCCACAAAGAAGGTACTCATTGACTTGGCAGAAGCCAGAGCTACAAGAGGATAAACCATTGAGGGCACGACAAGACACTATTGCAGACATACATCAAACTTCACCGTCCTTTTGGGCTTTAGGTAGACGTCATCATAGGGTCTGTAAATCACATCACCATAGAAGTGAGGTTGTGATAGTCCTTGTCGCAAAAGAGTTCTTAGATAACCAGAAGATCTTGATAACGATAATAACATTTTTCTACTGATAGAGTAGCTTTTTAGTTATACAAGGATTACGAATATTAAAGTCCTTTTACTCGAGTACAAGCTCTAGAAAAACGAATAAGTTGAGACACATAGACCCTATACGAAGTTACTCGGGGAACACCCCCATCTAAATGGGGATAAATAACACTATCAAAATTAAAATCATCTCTCTTGACATAGATTTTGCTAATTATTTCCCCATTTTCAATAAAGATGTAAATCGAGAAAAGAAGCGTTAATATCAGAACAATTATCTGTGTTAAGTTGATGTTTTTTAGTATAAATATTATTAACCATAGTAGAAAAAAAAAGGTTGTCAATGTTCAATTTGTCATACCGGGAGGTGTCATTAAAGGCTTCAATAACATCTGCTGGGTATCTGATGAAAGACTCAACATGAAATCTCTTTCATAGCAATATAAAAACAAATCTGCGACAAGGGGTGCACAGTTCGTACCCATGGGGATACCAACAATTTGTCTATAAACGGTAGTTCAATACCTGACAAAAATATTATCTAATAAAAAAAAAGTGATTCACAAACTGTATGGCAAGTCTGCCGTTAGTATAAAACGCCGTTAGTATAAAACGCTTTAATGTAATATTTTCCTTAGCAAACGTTTTTTTGAATGAAATCAATAAGCTTGTATTTGAAGGTTGTGTGGTAAAGTTGTGTAAAATGTAGAAAAATCATAAGTACTTATAGATGAAGCTTGACGTTTATTGCAAATTGTGTCAAGAACGTCGCCTGAATGTTTAATAGACAAAATGCATTAGTCCCAGAGTTTTCATAAGCTTTGTAATAGATAGAGTACGGTATCGTCTCGTTGGTTGACTGAAACACATCTCGATGTGTTTAAGTCAACCAACGAGATCGATGTGTTTAAGTCATCCAACGAGATGAGACCATACTCTATTTGTTTTGTAGCATGCCTATTTCAGTTGTCTGCCATACTCTTACTTCCAATTACCGGTAGTTAGAGTAAAAGCATTTATTCTTACAGGTATTATTTTAAATTAAACAAGTAAACATGTGCAGATACAAGAATGTCAAGTGTCCATGCTACCAAGCACAATATTGCTTAACGTGATCTTTAACGGCAGTAAGACAATATGTTAAAAGATTGGAGATATTTGTAGTGGTGCAAGAACTAGAATTGGAAATAAAACGGGCTTTATATGGTGTTTTTTCGTGTAATTTGGGAATCCAGTACATCGTTGGAAGTCTGTTTTGCTTTTCGTCCATTCCAGCCTTGACAATCTTGCACTGCGTGATATGCGTCGAAACAACATTATCTTCAGTTGATTGCACTGGAGTATACGAATTAGTACTTCCGAGTTCCTGAGATAAAACATTAACGTAACAGTTTTGAATGTGTGGAAAACTTAGTATTGATTGTTGAAACACACAAATAGCTGCAATGAATGTAACTATATTAAAATTAGATTGTGAAACGCTGGATATTTAAAACTTAACTTAGAATACCTCAATATTCGATCACAAGTATCTACGATATCACGAGCAATGCTTTATACTTGTATTAGCATAACATAGTAATTATATTTTATGAACACTTTACTATACTTTTCTCTTGTTCGATGACTGGACAAACCAGTGTGCTTCTATGATTGCGCCTGGAAAGGAAGGACTGTGGGTGTATAAAACCATCGTCGCTCAAGTTTGTGACCTAATCTTAGATTGATTTTCTCGGTGTCTGCTATAGTTGTTTGTAGCACGTTCCCTACTTTTTTCTTTGCATTTGCACATTTCTAAATCATTTAATTGAAAAGAACACATGTCAGCATGATTGGTGTACTCTTACTACCACTTATCGGATGTTAGAGTATGGCAGACAGATGAAATGGTACAATGCTACAACAAAAAAACGAGTATGGTCTTATCTCGTTCGTTATTCTAAACACCTCAAAGTGGTACCCCCATCGCTATGTTTAAACCAACCAACTCGACGAGTTCATATTCTATATATTACTTATCACAAGCATTTATATCCTGTGGTGTTTCTTATCTTGTATGTTTGTATATAGTATTTATAGGTGTCAGTCTTGTTTTTAGATAAACGTCTATACTTCAGGGGTCAGAGGTTTTACACGAGTATAATACTATGCTAAGTAGAGTCTATTTGTCGTTAGCCTTATGCATTTTTGACGTGTATTAGCGTTTCAGTCTCGTCTTTATTAAAGGCTTTTAGCATATTATAAATCTTAATATACATTTACTGGCTTAGTAAACACTATTACTAATACAAGTCTTCTAAACGTTTTGGAAACAATCGCAAAAGATACTAATCAATAGTTTTCATCTCCGATTTCTCAGAGTATGTCATATTGTGATGTTGAATTTATGTATTGTAACATATCGGCAATAAAATATTATTAAACTATTAAACTAGAGTATGTCAGTCAAATTTAAAGAAGACCTAAATGTACATTCGTTGATTTAAGATAAAAATTACTAGAAGTAGTTTGGTTTACTCACAAATAAAATTGTAGTAACTGGTTAGTTGAACATTTTCTATATTAGAGATGACATTCAATTTCACCTAATCGTAGTTAACTATAATGAAAAAGGCAGTCACAGAACCCCACGCCCCATTTTCAAAAGACTATATACATCATTCCTGCTGTGATGCATTGATGCACTTTCCAATTTGGATGATGTGACAACATGGCTTGTTTAATTTAGAAATGATGTATCGTCTGTCCTAGATGGATATATGGACCAGTCTAAGGACGTAAAAGGCAAACCAATTTTCAATACAATTGTACATAACGTTTCGGGTATTGAGGGCACACTTTCTGCCGTATACGTATTCTTTCTGATATTATGTTTTCATCCATAGTGTTTAATTACTCTCAAGTACTATACTGAGGGAACAAAGTTTAGCACGTTTTTTAGATAAAGTAATACTATATACAAGATATACTGATAATTTGGGACTTTACGGGCTTGACCCCTACGTTCATTTATTCGTTACGTCATTGTTGTTCGACTGTTATTAATGTGTGTTTAATAACATAGTGTGTCTATTTCAGTATGATCTTGATTTTACAACCAACGATGTATTATTTCCAGGGTGCAACACAAACTTGCTAAACGTTTTTCCCTCATTATATATGGTTGACATTGCTTATAACTAAATTATTAATTATTAATTTCGTTGAACATTTCATTTGCATATCTCATTAATGTTGATATAATTTTATAGAAACCGGACCAATCGACTTTAATTACAAATTAGGTGTGTTTGAGAAGAATTCCTTTCTCCTAAAACTAAAGCAACCCAAAACTGTATTCATTTTCCCATTGCTATATTTATACGTCTCGGTCTATATCAGCTGTATATACCCAGACCTTACTAAAGTTGTCTGCTATAGTTGTTTGCATTATCGGACACTTGCAACAAACGCATGGTATCTACCTCTTCACGACTGAGATCATCTGCATACTACACTCTCTGTGTAATACGAAACACATCTTCACCTCGGTTTCATTGACCTTGGTGATGTGATATACAAACTTCGTAAGATCCTTGCCAATAATCGCTTTCATACAGTATGTATTAAACGTGTTAAAAAGTTTCTTAAAAGAGGTTATGACCCTATCATTTTGCGGCGTACTGCATGTTTATTGGTTGACCTATTTACAGTTTATTTATGTGATGACTGACAGGACAGATTGTTTTGCATAATTGGAGTATTATGAACGTTTCTCTAGTACCTTTAATGTGTACGTGGTTGCATATTTCAGGATCCTTTCTTTGGCAGCAAGAGATGCATTATTGCTATGACTCAAATTAATTGATAACTCCGGACATATTGACCTTATTGACACGATTATAAAGTGGCTAGCTCGGTCAACACTCTGTTGAATTTGACGTCAGGTACATAACGTGGTATATAAAGACCTCGATACTATTTAACATTGTATCAAAACTCACTCATCGCTCGATTCGATTACTTCGTCTTATGCAACAATACAATCATGCACAATTACTGAAACATTGAATTAAACATGACGTACATGTTCTTACATAATTATAGTCCTTTTATAAATCCGCTTCATTCTTCATTACATATCACCCAAATTTTAAAATTAATACGAACGGGTTGTTTATGTGTATTGGCTGTTTTCATCCAAGCGATTTTACTGTGTTTGACCATTTTCCTATACAACAAATTTGATTTATACAAGTTTAATTGTATTATCAAAATTCCATTAGGCAAATAGCCCATGAGGATATATATATATTTTAACAAAACATATGACTGACAGTCAAAATATACTATATTCACAACTAACATATTTTACAAATGCGCTATATATCATTTGTTTGTTATGATACAATTATATATATATTTAATAATAGTTCCTTTCATTTGTGTGGAGAAGGGTTTTACCGTTACCATAAACTTCGTAAAACCTTTGCAAAATTGTATTATCGGAACCCTGATCTTCTTTCCAAATATAAAAGTAATTTAAGGACTCTTCTGCGACAAGGACTATCACAACCTGACTTCTATAGTGATGTGATTTATAAACTTCGTAAGATTCTTGGTCAAGATCACTTTCATACTGTATTTGTTAAACTTGTTAAAAAGTTTATCGAAAGAAGTTATGACCCTAACATTTTGCATCGTACTGCATGCTTGGTGCTGGACCCTTTTGCAGTTCGCCACTATGCTTTCCTCTTTAATTGTACGATGACCGGACAGGCTGTGGACCCTATGATGACGCCTACCTAAAGCCCATTGGGACGGTGGCGTTTGATGTTTGTCTATGATCTTTCTTGTCGTGCCCTTTCTGGTTTATTCTCTTGTTGCTCTGGCTTCTGCCAAGTCATTGAGTATCTTCATTGTGGCTTTCTAGGCTATTGTTTTATATTTACACGAGCATATTTGTGTTTTACTTATATTGCCTATTGATTCTGCCTTGTTGGTTAGAGATTAGATCATGGCGGGGATTTCTTTATTTACACTGTCCTGTTTTATTGGGATGAGAGAAGGGTAATTGTGAGGTTTGGTGCACCCTAGAACCGATTTAACACCGCCCTCCACCAGTGGCATTTGTTGCCACTGACCGTTCCAAGGCGGTAGCCCTACTGTCAGTCATTTTGTGTTTGTGATGTCGTTTGCATTTTTTATTACTTTTGCCTTCTGCCTTCACATTTGTGTGTTTGCGTGTTTGTTTTTGTGTTTTGTGGTTGACTGTCGTTCTTGAATGCTGCTTTCCTTCTCCGATATTTGTATCTTTCTTTTCACCACTACAGTTTTAAACATTAATTAAATTACAAACACTCATTTCGTTTACTAAAAGATTTGTCAACAAATTTAGCCACATTTCTAATTTCTTTTTGACACTCTGAGTTAATTATAAAAAACAAAATATTTGGCATTCTAACATAAAATCATCTTCTAGGATATTACAAAATTTACATTTTCTCTCATTTACTGGAATTTTATTAGATTTATTCAAACGTCCTGCTTATAATGCTAGTATGTGCGAGGATACTCTTAATTTTGTCAATGCACTTCTAAATTGTGATACTTTTATATTACAAATATTAAGATAGGGTTGAAAATTGAAAACACATATACAGTTATAAAATCGTGCTCTGCTTGAATCAGCTAGTCTGCTATTCCAAATTTGGATAAAATTGTTAGGTAATCTCTGTTTAACAACAAACAAAAACAATTTAGGATTACCCACCGTTTTTTGGCTAACCACGCATCATTGAATCCCATAATGCATAATATATCTCTAATTAAAGATGCCCAATTTGTTATGTTGGGTTGAGCATTGATATCGTTTAACATCAAAACATGTATTTGTTTTACATATTTCTTTTCATTAAAGTTTCCCGGCCATGTTTCTTGAACATCTTTATGTTTATTTAAATCGAACTCAATAAACAACAATAGTTATTTACAATTCACACATTGCACTATTTGTGAAAAGCGAGAATAAGTTTTTATTTGATGCCGTAGAAAACTTTGAACAGGTACATTAATCTACAGGTAGAAGTATTTATCAATTTTATCATTAAGATGTATCGCATTTCCCCGTGCAGTCACGTAAAAGTGGTAAAAGTAGTATATATGTCATGCAAATAATACTTATTTTAACATACAACGTAGTAGCGGTTTTAAATATATGTTTCTCTCCAGGACTATCAAAAGATGTTCATATGACGTTTAAGAGTTGAATTTGTTAATTGATAATACTACAAAAAGGGTGGCCATTCATCTTTAATTTGACATATTTTGACCTGGTATTTTATAATATTAAAATGAAGATGACATAGCATATAAGACTTTCTACACAGTTCTCCATATATAAAATCGTTTCGTGTTGACGTATTTTACACAAAATTGCATGTGTACTCTTTCAATGGCAGTCGCCAGTAGAAATCCCCACACTTCAGATCCATAGTTCAAAATAGGTGTAATCAGCTTATCAAACAAATCTAGCCTATGTTCAGCAGATAAAACCGTAAATTGTAAACATATTTCTTCATTTTAAAAATTGCTTTCAAAGCTTGGCCTGGAAGTGTTGCCTGAGCATCAGAAAAAGAACCACCAGGTTGTAAATTGATATATAGGGTCCTATAGAAACCACAGCGTCCGAACGCAATGGCATCGTAGGTCCGCACTGTACTGCAAACAAGGACTTGAAACTACAATGAAAGAGACAAAAAACAACAGAAAGGGTGGAGCAGACAGGGTTACCGACTTGGAACGGTCAGTAGGCAATAAGACCTACTGGTTAGCTTGAATCGATTTTATATGCGCACAATCCTCGCTATTATCCTGTCTTCAGCGCCCAAATAGACAAGACAATGTAAACAAAACTAAATCCCATCAAAAGGAAATCTCAAATACAATACCTAGGCAACTACAACGGTTAACTATATCTAAAAAAAAATATTTATAATAACATATATGCTCGTATTCCTGTAGAAGCGACATCGACAATTTATGTTCGTAATTACTGAAGCGGTAGCCACCTCCTACTTCAAAAGCGCTCGAACAAAACATGTATGTATCCAAAAAGAGAAACATAATACCCCAGCCTAGCAACATAACCTTATGATACACCCTGTGTGTTTACGTTAAAAGGACATAGTTATAGGGACTGTGTAGCTTTAAATTCCCATGTTTTGTTTCATTGTGTGGATATTCATCAGAAACGTGATCACAATCTGTGACTTAATGAACTATATTATATGTAATAGAAGTGTCCAGATGCAAGTAATGTCACAGTAGATGATCCGAATCGTCGTATCTCCATTTCACGCAATCGAGAGTGTCGACTCACCTTAATAAGACTGACAGAGCAAACTAACGCACGCCACCTAAAATAAAGCTATACATGTATTTAATATGACGTTCACATTTAGGAATGGTATTGACACGTAGACAAGTACGAGACAGATTGAACTTAGACAAAACGCAATACTTGTTCAGTCCACCGTTTACGATACTGTGTATTTTAAGTCCAGCCATACGGGACCTAACACGCATTTCTCACGAGACCTATTGGCCAAAATCGTACACAAATAAATCCAGAACATGTCAAGAGGTTTCAAATCAAACTTAATTGCAAACGTTAGAATGCATGTTACTAACAGACTATTAAGAAATGATTATGAGATCATATACTATTTATATTAAACAATACTGCATTAACAAAACTGTAAGATGTCTTACGGCGTGAACAACTGAACGTATTTGGAATATTAATTTAAAAGTAAACTTATAGGGTGTGAGGTTTGGTGCACCCTAGAACCTGGTTTAAACCCCCATCGGCCTTTTTTGCCACTGGCCGTTCCAAGGCGGTAGCCCTATTGTCCACCCTTTTAAGTTTGTGATGTCTTATTTGGCCTTTTATTCATCTTTAAAGTTGTTCTTTGTTTCTGTGTTTGTTTGTGATTGACTGTCGTCCTTGAATGCTACTTTGCCTGTTCGATTTGTATATCTAAATTTACATTAAATTATCTCCTCAATTTCGGTAATATTTTAGTCATGTCGCTTCGTTTATTTACAGCAATTAATTACGTACGTGTATATGGTAATTACGTGTACATGGTAATTACATGTATATGGTAATTACGTGTACATGGTAATTACGTGTACATGGTAATTACGTGTATATGGTAATGCTATTCTTCGTGTATTATTGATTAGTTCACGCCACATTTTAAGAAGCTATATATGACGAAACTATTGAAATGTAAGTACATGTATTTGTATACATCGGTAAACTACTAGTTAGGAACTTGTTAAAATAAACATGTGTGTGTGTGTGTGCGCGTGCGAGTGTAGGCGTGTTTGTTTGTTTATATTTATATTTCGTTTTCTAAAATTCAAACATGATATGCAACAGTATTATCTTAGTCTTTACAACACCCTTCTCATCCACAAACAAGGAGACAATTAAAGGTGCACGAGAGGTGGCTCAAAAATGCAACCACATATATCGAAAACAAATCCCAATTCCCGCAGGCGGACCCCAGGTATGATAATAATGAAACATGTTGAAGTGAACTGTTACTTACTGTATCTTGTCTTGTCGTACCGTTAATGATATATTATTTTGTTCTTTTGTTGCTCTGCTTCTGCCCAGTCATTGAGTATTTGCTTTTTGGCTATCTAGGCTTTTGTTTTTTATATGCATATATACATGATCCGCTATAGATTTTACTTATATTGCCTGATAATATAGCATGGAATATCTTTATTTACACTGTCCCACTCTTTTGGGATGACACAGGGTAACAGTGAGTTGTGGTGCACCCTAGAGCCTGGTTTAAACCGACCCCATCTCCCAGCGGCTTCTTTTGGTACCAAGGCGACAGCCTTATTGTCAACCATTTTATGATTATGATGGCATGTCTTGCCTTTCATTCATCTTTGTATTGAGTGTTTGTTTATATGAGTGTTTTTGGTTGACTGTGGTCCTTGAATGCTACATTTCCTGCTTCACATTTATATCAAATTGTATCCTTTAAACATATTTATTGGAGGATTTTCGCTTATTGAGCAATTTTCACGGTGCAGTTGTTCGTACAAGTACACCGGCATCGTTCTCTTTGTTCCAAAATGTAACAAATTGGTAAGATATGCTTTGAGCTTACATGTAAAAACTTAAATTCCCTCCCTCCCAGCCCACAGCATCATTGATTTAAATCGATAATAGTGTTATCAAGTTGTATAATTACAACAGGTGCATTTAAGACATTTTCATTATTTGTCTTCTATTCAACAGATAGTGTTTCATGTTGCAAGATCATGTTGCTTTTTCTGAGTTATATATGTTCAGTTGTTATCTTCATCTGGATCCACTTACCTAGTCAACAGTTACTGGCGTATCATGGACTTTAAGTGCACCTAAATACTTGATGGAACGTTTGGATCGCAACTTGTTGATGTGTTTAAATGTTGTAGCGTTTAATTATCGCCGGGCAGCAAAGATGTGAAAGGAACGGACTTTATTCAGCTCCTGTATACCGAGAGACTGAATTGTAATCTAAACATAAATTATATACAAATTTGCTGTCCGTACGAATTGCTAAAAAACATTTGAATCGATTGAATTCGGTGCACTTGTAATTATGCTTGAATATCATCCGTGCTTTCAACACTTGCTTAAATGTTTATCAGAAAAGTTGGTTTCATAAGGAACATTTAATTTGGTGCACATGTATTTATGTCCTTGATATTGTAATATTCAATTTGCTTTATTGCTTGTTTTCGGCCGTTTTCAAAGGTCCATTATCATACATTGTTTAATGCTTTCTACTGTAAGGACATGCCATAATGGTCTTTGGTGCTTACCGGCAGCCCAGTTAAACCCCATGCTTGGGGCTTGTTGTTCAATCCATTCCACGCCCAATTTATTTGACAAATCTATTAAAATAAAGTGTAAAAATATGTTTATATGTTGTTATTACAGTGCTCTCCAACACAATACTGACTATAAGCTTTATTATAGCCAAGGATATGTGGATGGTATTGTTAAACAAAGACATTGATTTAAAACATACCAGACTGACAGTCAACGATAACAAGCAAGTCCAGACGCGACAGAACTATAATATAGACGTAATGCATGATACATAGTGATGACTTGTTGCAACATATAGACAGAACAAACAATGAAAAAATATAAATACAACGAAGTAACCAAACTGGCCTAAAAGTTCAAGTTGTGTATACAATTGCTTCAATGTGTTAGAATGCCAATTGAAACAGTTTGACGTGCATTTCTTACACAGTAAGGTTATTTAAAGGTGAACATTGAAGTTTGGAATTAAGTCCTTTGGTACAGATAACGAAAGCCATACCATTTTCAAGCTGAATTACAACATTAATCAACATACCAGAAATATGTTTTTACCATCAGATTGTCAATGTCGTTTCCTGATATACATTCCATGAGAAGTGCCTGCTACTAATCCTGTCCGATATTCTGACATTTTTCTCCGAAATGGCGTCAATATCAATGTATGGATTCAATGGACTAACAAACTGACAATAACAACGGTTCGCTGCCTTTGGCTACTCTACTAAAAGTAGATATAAAAATCGAACAGGAAAAGTAACACTCAAGGACGATAGTCAAATACAAACACACACAGAAACAAACGGACTTATTGAGTCCGTTCATGAGTAGTAATGAAAGAAGCAACACCTCTCACGCCCACTAGCACCGGCTTAAGCGGTATTTTACTTCAAGCCACCTATATTGGGCTCATTGGTCCCAAAGTACAAGTAAAATTAACACTACTGATCCGTAGCACGGGGAGAATTTTTACAGCCGCCACACTGCACTAAACGAACGCTAGTGTGAATGTTAATAAATGCTGATAAAGGCGATCCTTTGGGAGCAACAAACACAATTAAGAGAATAAAGCAGCAGACTCGGTTTTATTGAATCTGTTCATGGGTAGTAATGAAAGAAGCAACACCTCTGAAGTTTGTAACAAATTCACGTATACACTCATTGCTTGCTTGTAAAGTTGCAGTATAAATACAGTTAGATCAATATGCTAATATTCATTGTGTTTCAGCAATTTCAATGAAAATTCCTCAAAAGGTTTTGAACAAATTTATCAAATACAGGTTGATATACAATACTGAAACAATTCACGTCGAACAGTAAATTCAACATTCAAGGATCACAGTCAACCACAAACTCTAAATACAAGAATGAGATATAGGGTCCTATAGAAACTACAGCGTTCGAACGCAATGGCATCGTAGGTCCGCACTTTATTGCAAACAAGAACTTGATAATACAATGAAAGAGGCAAAAAACAACAGAAGGGGTGGTGAAGACAGGGTTATTAATAAAAGGCAGTCATATTAATAAAAGTCAAACGCATTGTGAACATTAATAATCAAAAGTGCTGAAAACTTAAGCATATTATAAAAAGATACCTTTAATCGTACTTAAAATGGGGATATGTATACATGTTGTCTAGAGTATACACTCGTATATGCTTGTGTATACATGTATATGTATATGTGGAAGCGTGTTTGTAATTCACATCTATCTTAAAAATATATGTAAGTGAATTAATAAACATTATGTAAATACAGTGAATTTATATTATTATTCATGTAGACTATATGCATCATTTTAAACATTTCTTAATTATAATTGTTTCCAGTAAATACATTTTAATAAACTACACATTTTATAGGATTGAAATAAACGTATTTTTTGTTGAAATTTTCTCCCAGGTATTTCTGATGTGTAATTCAATTGTAAATACATACTGAAACGGGAATCCCTTTAAAGCAACAAACGCAAACAAGAGATAAAGTGACAGACTCGGTTTTACTGAGTCTGTTCATGAGAGGTAAGGCTCACGCCTCCTGGCACCGGCTTAAGCGATACTTCAAAGCCACAACGATTGGGCTTGAATATCCCGAAGGTCCAGTAAGTAACACTACTGATTTATAGTCGAGGCAACATTTTGCGGCGCCACACAGCACAAAACATACCCTAGTGTGAATGTCAATACATACTGAAAAAAAGAGTATGATAATGGACCTTTGGAAACGGCCGAGCAGTTGGAAGCAACAAACACAAACAAGAGATAAAAGTAGCAGACTCGGTTTATTTATTTATTTGTATACTATTAGACATTTTTAATATTTGACTTACATTTGACTTATATTCTCCACATATCTTAATTCAAAGTGTTTACAGTAGATGCATTGATAATGTAGTAGTGTGTAGGATGTATTGTCCTTGGTATTTCAGAAATGATATGAACTAATTTTGACGCTCTAATGGTAAAAACATGTACATGTATTGTATCAACGATGTATTGACTCGGTTCCCAAGGATACTAAACTGAATCTGACATATGCCACTGCAAATGTTGTCAACTAACTAAGTAATGGATTCAATTACTCGGAGATGTTATAGATTCGTTCCCTAATATCTTAACATAGTTTCTGTGTTTCCTAATTAACTTCGTTTTGGCTTGCAAGCATTCGGCAGCAATACACACAGAAAACAACCATTAAATGCTAATAATCATTAAGACATGTGACATCACAAACACAAATGGGATGACAAAGAGGCTACGGACTTTGAACGGTAAGTTGCAAAATGTTCATTGTGTGTATATGTTAGGTTCTAGAGTACACCAAACCTCTCTCTTACTCACTCTTACTACACTGTCATAGTAAATTATGAAATCTCCGCGCCAGGCTATATTCTCTAACTAAGGCAGCATTAATATACTTTACATTTACTAAACATATTTTGATAAATATTAAATTAATTAAATCTGACCATCCTCCGTACTATTTATGGTAGAGTTTGTTTTTCATGTCAGTATAAAATAAAGCAGGCATGCAAAACCCGATCGATCTTCTCTTCCATCATAAATAGAGGGGGTATGTTTTTTTTCTAATTTTTGAGGCACCAGAATTTTTCCCCATTAAAAAAAAACGTTCTCATATTTATGCAAATACAAACTTTGAATATATACGAACTGCTATTGCAAGTGACACTGCATATATTCTAAATTATGTAAAGATGTTACACTTGTTCACAATATACTAGAACTAATTCAAAATTGAATATAAATTGATTAAATACATGATTTTAAGTTTGCATTGTGTTACACCCTATAATATGTTATGTTAGGTATTTTGTTCCACTGGTAATCACTTTATCTTGTTAACAGTTGAAATTGTCTGAACAGTACAAAAACATTTGGCTGAAACAAGCGCCCCGAGGGTTAGGGTTAGGTTCAAATGAACACATACACTATTCAATGACATCTGTGAAGTGCATCACGGTTATTACTGCTTCACGCCTACCCTAATGAAATCTGTGAAGTGTATCACAATTATTACTGCTTTACGCCTACCCTAATGATATCTGTGAAGTGTACCAGAATTATTACTGCTTCACGCCTACCCTAATGACATCTGTGAAGTGTATCAAAAGTATTACTGCTAATCTGTGAATTGTATCAGAGTTATTGCAACTTCACGACTATTATAATGACATTTTCCACCCATCCTCAAAATTCGGCAAACCATCTCGGTTGATTTCAATTTTGGTATATTACAAGAATATATTTAAATTCCTAATAAAAAGAAAATAGCATCAGCCTAGAAAATGGATTAATGTCTACAAATAATATGTACAATTCAGTAACTTGATTCGATTAGTTGCTCGTTTCAAGGAATTAAGGACAACAGTTCGTGTCAGTAACATCAATTGATTTTGATTCGACTGGTTGCTTGTTTCTAGGAATTAAGGACAACATTTCGTGTGCAAACATACCTACAATTGTTTAAACGGAAATCCAACCATTGCAGAAACGCAACTATAGTTGTTCGTATGGTTAACTGATAATTTGTTTCCATTGTTCATTTAATCTTCTAACTGCATAATGAATAACAAACACGTCAAAGGCAACTATTGAATTTCATTTGGACTCAGTAACACCGTGTACACAGCTGTTTTAAAAGATTTTGCTTCGCTGTGTGTAATTAGCATATTAAATATGTAACTCTATATCGCACTAGCGTAATGGATATTAGAAAGAACGACAGACGAACTCTCAGAGAATCTCCTTGATCGATGATCTAGAATTGTACATTTATGAAACTGCAATATCTTGTATCGGCTGTCGCTTAATCTAAAATGAAAAGGTAACTAGATATCGTGCAAGCCGAACTCGAAGTTTTTTCTAAACAAGTGTCACGCTATCACCAACTGGCAGTTATACGGACACAGCCATCTGTATATTACGTCATCGGTCACTGGCGCGGCGATAATAATAATAATAACAATAATAATAACTTTATTTCAAGAAGGTAACATATTAAGAAATAGCATTTACAAAAAAATACAAGTCTTGTTTACAATATGGCCATCTATAAAACTACACAATGTTACAATACATGCATAGTGAAAGAAAAAACCGTACATGCATCATTTTATAACTTCAACCAGACAGACACATTTATTATACTTGTAACGTAAGGTTACAAAATACAATAGAGTTTCATTTATTCATTGAAAGAACGGATTTGTATTTAAACTTAAATGTTCTTAAAGTATGTGAAGCTCTTATGTCAACGGGAATCATGTTCCAAACTACCATTCCTGAATTTCCAAAAGTACGTTTAAGAATATTTGTTCTAGGTTTTATATGAGCTATATCCTGCCTAGCAGCAGATCTTAAGATATAATTTGAATTTGAAGAGAAGGTTATTAAATTGGTTATGTAATCCGGAGTTAAATTGTTAAGTGATTTATAAATCATAACTCCTGTGTGAAAATCACATCAGCGTTGAAAGGTAAGCCACTGGAGTTTTTATAGGTTTCGCGAGAATGATTCGTGCGACCCTCTTCTGGATTTTAAGTATTCTATTAATAGAGAAATTATTTGTTTGGCCCCATGTTATACAACCATAACCAAAGGTAGACATAGTATAAGAGTTCTAGAAAGTTTCTTCATTTCAGTGGTTAGGTAATAAGAAATCCTTTTCAATAGATTGATTTTTGACACAAGTTTATTGCATGTTTTAGATATATGAATTTTCCATGATAATGATTCATCGAAGTATATGCCTGGTAACTTTTGTACTTTTACATTTTGAATAGATGTGCTATTTATTTTAAGCAACAATTGTGCACAGTTTGCTAAATGGTTGTTTGAACCAAGTATCATGCACGTTGACTTTATGGGATTAATAACCATATTATTTATCGTACACCACTTATTAACATTTGTTAAATCTGCTTGCAATTTGGTTTGAATACACGATACTGATTTCCCAAATCCATACAGTGTTGTGTCGTCTGCATACACTGGTTTGTTCAGTATACAAGGGAATGTCATTAAAATATAACAAAAAAGGTAAAGGACCTAACATCGAACCTTGAAGTACTCCAGAAATAACAGAAAGAGCATTTGAAATTGAATCGCCGATCTTAACTGTGTTGATGAGCTGTTAAACAACATTCAATTCAATTCAATTAACTACTTGGCTTCTGTTTGAAAGATAAGACTCAACTAATTTAATTGAGGTTTCTGAAAAAATGATACAGGTTTAATCTTAATAAAAGTATTTTGTGATCAGTCAAATCAAAGGGTTTACAAAGATCTAAGAAAAGTGTGCCTACAAGATTTCCTGAATCTATTTCTTTTAGCCATTTATCAACAATGTATATAAGTGCCGTTTGGCACGAATGATTTTTTCGAAAACCTGACTGGTGCTCATATATTAGTTTTGTTTTCTTGAAGTAGATATGCATTTGATTAGCAATGAATCTCTCAAATAGTTTTGATATTGTTGGAAGTATTGAAATAGGTCTGTAATTATTTACATCATCTCTGTTACCTGTCTTGGGTATAGGAAGAACACATGCTTCCTTAAGTTTATCTGGAAAAACTCCAAGAATCAAACATTTATTTATCAAAGAAGCTATTAGTACAGTTAACATATCTCTACATAGTTTTATAATTCTTGGTCCTATTCCATCTTATCCTGTAGATTTATTTACGTCTAATTTATCTTCTTTTTTTTTTACCTCAAATGGTGTGATAATCTCTATATTAAATACGGAACCCTTTAACTTTTCTTTAAAACATTCTTTAACTTATCAAAGTTTCCTGGTTTGTATTTAACTTTGTTAACAACTTTAGAGACATTAACGAAATGCGCATTAAACGCATTTATTATTTGGTAAGTCCTCTAATTATTTTGCCATCGAGAACAATTTGTTTAGGTACAATTAATTCACTGTCAGCAGTGTTTGAAATTGTTTTGAGGTTTTTCGAAATATATTATGAGTCCTTATTTTTAAGAATGGCTTTGTTGAAAAAAATTCTCTTTTCTTTTATAATAATTGATGTTGTTTTATTTCTCCATAATTTATATTGATCCCAGTTTTTCAATTTATGATTTAAATCTCTGAACGCTCTTGCATAGTGAATTTCATCAGTATACCATCCCTGAAGAGTTCTAGTTTTTATTCATTTTGTTTAATTGGAGCATGTTTAGTTAGACTTTTTTTTATATATGATATCTAATGAATCTTTTGGATCGGCAAACATTTCACACTCTTCAAGACAGCAGTTTTTTTTAAATCAAGACAAAATTTAGTTTCATCAAAATTATTATAACACCTATAGGTCATAACTGTATGACTATTTTCTCTAATTTTTCCATGCTTGATATTTCTTGTAAATATAACTGGAAAGTGATCACTAATACAATACAATGGGACTTTAATTTCACTGAAGATTTCTGGGTTTGTACTATAAACATGGTATATTATAGTAGATGTATTTCTTGTTATTCTGGTTGGTGTTTTAATAACTTGCGAAAACCCATAATCATGAATAACCGCATTCCATTTAATATTTCTGAAACCTTCTTCTGGAAAATATTCAATATTGAAATCACCACTTAAATAAATTTCTAGTTTTAAAGAATGTGACCGGGCTAATTGTGTTTTGTAATGTTCTATCCACGATTGTGTCGAATCAGGAGGTCTATAGACAAAATTTAACAAAAATGGTTTGTTGTTTGTTACATTAATTTGAATCCACAATGACTCGATATCATTAGTTTCAATTTCACTTGTACGTGAAAAAGAAATAGTATTTGCAATGTAAATCAGTATACCACCGCCCTTTTTACCATTTGTACTATCCATTCGCTCAGTAGTATACCCATCAATATGTAAGTCTTGGATGTTTATAGTATCATTTAAATACGTTTCGTACAGATCTAATACATTGACTGATTTAGACTGACATAACATAACTTTCAACTCATCCAGCTTTGGCAACATATGCTTTATATTTAATCCTACAACATGTAAACCTTTGTTTTTAAAATTTAATAGAGTTTGTGAATCATCATGGTTCAGATATCAATTATTCAATAAGTTTAAACATTTTTCTTTATTTGATATTTGAAATGTATCATCTGTAACTTGATTAATTTCGTTGGACTGGTCTAGAGCAGTATTATTTATTGTGAGATTATTAGTTGTAGAATCATGACAAGAGCACTTCAGTAAAGGACACACTTCGCATAAAACAAAGTTATTTAACATTACGTTATTATACTCGCACTTACATGTTAATGCGTTGCAGTAAGGGCATATATTGTTCAATAAAGCAAATGTATTGCACTTTTTAAAGGCGAGTGTCTGTCGTTGAGTTCCTATGGAAAATGTTTGTAACTGGCATCCGTACAGTTTCGATAGTCTGCCAGGTCTCGGCGTCTACTTCCTGTATAGCTGGATGTCGATCTACGCCATGGATAGCGTCTGCAGTCCCGCGTGTTATGATTGTTCATGCCGCATAAATCGCAGCGTAAAGGGCGGGAGTTATACCGCTGCCAGCTTCCGGTCAGCATCGTTTCCGCCAGCATATATGGCTACAGTTCCATATTCAGACATGTCCCAGTTTCTAAGTCGTAAGGCAATAGCAATGGCTTTTGCCCAACGAATAGTACATATTTCTGTATTTTGCGACAGTCCACGAAGTTGTATTCGTTTGAGTATGGAATCGCCAATTATTAATGTCTTGAGCTGTTTTCCTTCAACATTCACCGACATCTTCAAGAATGTTTCCTCTGTGTCTAGACTGACTCTCACAGGATCGTTGGATGGGCATTTTCTTGTCACTCTCTCGTGAAAGCCTTTCACGCTGTCCATTACTGACTGTAAACGTCTGAGTATACCGTCGGCACATTTAGTAACATCCGTGCTTACATGCTGATTGCGTTCCGACAATATTCGTATACTCTCATTTGACTGGGCGTTTACAAGAGAAACATGCTTTTTGACACTGGCAAGTTCGTCCGTTATCTGAGTCATTTGAAGGTGTGAAACGGCAATGTGATTGTCTCCGTGTGTATTAGCCGTATCTCTAGAATGATGTCCATCATTGCATCTCCTGTAGAAACACTATTATTTTTATCACCATATGCGATGTATTCTATGTGGGGATCAGCGCGGTCCTTGGTGTGGGTGTCAGCACGGTCCGCTGTAGGGGAGTCAGCGAGGTCAGATGTAGGGGTGTCAGCACGGTCCGGTGTAGGTGATTCAGCGCGATCCGAAGTCGGGGTGTCAGCGCGGTCAGGCATTCTGGTGTCATCGAGGTCCGGTGTAGGGAAGTTAGCCCGCTCCAAGATGTGGGGTGTCAGTACTGTAATTGGTACAAGAGTCAGCGCAGTCCTTTGAGCACGTGCCATCGCGGTCCTTGGTGTGGGTGTCAGCGCGGTCCGGGATGTCAGTGCGGTCCTGGTTGTAGGTATCAGGGTCGTACATGGTGGAGGTGACAGCGCGATTTACTGTGTAAGTGACAGCGCAGTCCTTGTTGTCGGAATAGGCGCATTCGTTGACAATAGGAGGTATTAATTCCGGTTGTAAAAGAGTACTTGACGACTCTTCGTCAACACTATCACAGGTTCGGAAATGCTTCATTATCCATGACCGGATACTGTCATTTACTTCAGGACATGTTGTATTTCCTTCCGCTAGGCAAACATGGATGATGTTCAGAATTTCGTGTAGGTCAGTGTCCATAAAATATGATGCAAGTTTTCCATTTACTAAGCACGAACATCGTGTGTGGTACATGTTCAAAGTATAGTAATGTGTTTTACCTTGCGATGCTCTGTATCTTGTCTTTAAACCATTGCCGTCTTTGTCTTTCACAGTTATCTGTTTATAGGTAAAAAGTTGGTGATCTGCCGTAAAATACTTATCGGCGGCAATCTTTAGCAGTTCATACATACCAGTATTTAAAATGAATGTTGTACCTCCTCCTGTCTCCGTCACCACTATTTTCTCACGTTCTGTGGCGACAAGCTTTTTCCTCATAGAGTTCAACTTATTTAGATGGTACTCTCGCTGCTCAGTGCCACTGTTGTCTGGTCCGAATGTACTTCTGCCAACTTCCGGAGCCAGAAAAAATTCTTTCGACGACATTTTCCCTTTATTTGCGCTTTCACAATTATAGTGTCACATACCAAAATATCGGATTTATCGTCTTCTTTGAGATTTAACTCGTTTGATAAATATATCTTGGTAAATAACGAAATTATCAATATTTTTCTGGTTTTCAACGTTACTTTTCAAAATAAACAACTTGTTTACGAGAGGTCATACATCTAGTGCTTATACTACCAAAATGGTAGCGATGGATAGATGTAGGATGAACACATGATCAACACAAGTTCTCTACAGTTCGATCATGTCAGAAACGCACCAATGGCATGTCCAAATGTCAGTATATACTATCGTATTGAAAGACATATGTCCTCCAAATGCTATATCATTAACACGATATGCATAACCATCTATATCTCTAAGAGTAGGAATTGCATCTCAGTGGTCAGGATAGTAAAGACGCTGATAGTGTCGTTTTGTCGCCAGCATTTTAATTGATGACGCCAACGTGAGGATCCGAATAACCATTATGCAACTAACACAACTAGTTACACCCGTTTATTCGCCCTTGTGATTGATAATGAATGGGCCTGGCGAACGTGTTATTGTTTATACTGATACGAAGACATATAGTATGACGAGGTAAACCTATTGTTTTCGATCGCAGATTTCGTGTTCAGTATAACTCAGTCTTAACGTCTAAAGTTTTCCCATTAAATCGTAATGAGACAAGCTAAGTACGATAACATTTCCGTAGCCGTTGCTCGAGTATCTCTGTTCTTCGTAACATTCATATAGCAGAGCATATGCATAGCTAGTTTGTTTGCTGATTACTGTTTACTTCAAATACATACGCAAGGATACATTTGGAAACCACCGAACACGATCAGTACAAACAATATTGCTTATTAGACATATATTGAGTTCTGCTCATCCCTGGGCGAGGGGGCGTGAACGTTAGCAAGCATAATTCACTAACGTTTATGAACAGTCACAATCAAACCGAGATTGCAATATTTTGTATTTAACGTGTTCGGGCGTTTCCAAATGTCCACTCTCATACTCTTTTATGTAGCACAGTAGTAGCGTTGCTTGTGCAGTGTGGCGGCAGTAAAACGTTTCCCCGCGCTTGCAATCTGGACTGTTATTCATTCGATCTTTGGAGATCGCTGAGCCCGATACTTATATTTACATATCGGTGGTACATTTTAAATGTTCATGTTTTCTTATTAAAGTTTCGATTTGGTGGTTCCACTACTCCGGCCGAAAAAGACTCTGGGTATTGTTTAACCACCTCAGTATAGGATATGTGTCTGCTTTTTAATTCAGTCTTGTGACTGTTACTTGTGAAGCGCGAACTTCATAACCGCTGCTCTCAACTAAATTACATTGTGTTTATTCGCTCTTTGGAACATAGAATGTTGTTAGATACTTGGACCATACGCCACTTGACATAAAATAATGACAGTAAAATAGCATGTCCACGGCCATATGCCTGCCATCTTTGGGATGGTTAACTTTTTGTACTGATGATTTTATCAATATTGAGTTCTGCTCAGCCCGAGGTTATTAAGTGCGAAGGTAGCAAGTACATTTCACCACCGTTCTCAGTCAAACCGAGACTGCAATATTTCGTATTTATCATGTTTGGCCGTTTCCAAAGGAAAACACTCATAATATTTTACATAATTTTATGAAGCTACATATATCGTAATGCATAGGAGCCATAATACCGAAACTACCTGCATATGTATTTTTTAAAGAAAAGTCGAACGTAAATACATATTACTTTCAATTGTGGAATTGTCGTGAGAACCATATATACACCCTGTAAACCATACCGGAATAGTCAGCAAAACGAAATCCGATTTAAAATGTCGATATTCTGACGTAGGGCGGTGTATACAATATATTACGAGTACTGCCACGAAAGAATCTTTAGCGTTCTGTCTTATTCCAATACAGTGCAGAGATTGATATCTCTTGAAATGGATACTGTTCTATAAATTATATTGTAAAGTGGATTCTTATAGACAACGTATAGACAACTTCAGTAAATTAACCACATAACGATATATAAGAATTATAAAACAGTAAGTATTGTTTTAATTGTATTCAAAATAATAATATATTTAAACATAACAACGTCTAAGATAAAATAGCACAACAGTCAGTTATTAACATTTAGGTCCATGTACATCATGCAATCGTTTGTCAATATATCTGTGAAGCAGTTGTTCTGCATGGAACAATATTTACATCATTCGGATTGTATGCACAGTGATAAATTACAGTTCCTTCTAAATTAAATAGTAAGACAGTAACCTTGGTAACTATGTAATCCTATTAACTATTCGTATAATTCTCATAGTAGACGAATTGTGTTAGAATAAATACATGTATTATTAATTATCATTTGATTGCCCGTCTGTGTTGCTGTGACTTAGAAAGTACTCTACCTACTGATCACCAGTGTCTATTCATTATAATCCAGTTATTCGACGTATTCAATCGTTTTTATTTATCTATTTATTTGCTCTTTGTGTTGGCATATTTTTATGTTATGTTTTGTTAATGTTTTCTTCTATCATATTCATGTGTCTTACATTTCTTTTTTCATGTGTCATTCCCCTCTTTAGGTTGTTTAAACAAATATTAAACGATAACATTGTAAATATAGATATAAAAAGTGAAAAAGAAAACAGGCATTAAAGGACGACGGTCAACCACAAACACACACATAAACAAAGAACACATTTAAAGATGAATACAAGGCCAAAAAAGAAGACACAAACACAAAAGGGTCGACAATAGGTCTACCGCCATGGAACGGCCAGTGGCAAAAAAAGACGGCTGGGGGTTTAAACCAGGTTCTGTGGTGCACTAAACCTCACACTTACCCTACTATAATAATCATAAAGAAATATAAAAAGATCGGACAGGGAAAGTAGCATTCAAGGAGGACAGTCAACCGCAAAACACAGAAACAAACACGCAAACAGACAAACAAGAAGGCAAAAGTAATAATAAAGCAAACGACATCACAAACACAAAAGGGTTGGTAATAGGGCAACCGCCTTGGAACCGTCAGTGGCAAAGTAGGCCACTGGGGGGGGGGTTTAAACCGGTTACGTCACTTTCTGCTTCTCATACGTTCAATACAAACTTAATATTAATTAACTTGAAAATATATTCTTTTGAAAGTCTCGTAAAATCTCTCATAATCTTGCCAAAATTGCCCCAAACGTGAGGGGCGATTTCAAAGGTATTTTTTCCCCAGGCCCTGGTTCGGCCGGTTGACCGAGGCTTACGTAATTGCAATTGATAATAATGCGTAATCGTTACGTTATGAACTTGCCCTACACTTGACGGTTTCATCCAGGAAGCATTGATTACAGTGGTTATTTTTTTTGTAACTGCCGTTAGTTGATGCAAGTCGGATTTGTAGCAAGGGAATGAATGAATGGTGTTCTATGGCACGCCGACACATGAATTGGTCATATTTTGCCCCAAAACTGATGAAAGATGAAGAAATGAAGTAGTAATTACAAAAAAAAATAAAAATATAAAAATAAAACTATTTACAAATAAAGGATGATATGGTAGTAATATAAATAAGAATATATCTTTATCAACAAATGCACGTCAACGGGTGTATAAACAAGAATATATATATATATATATATATGTATATATATATATATATATATATATATATATAGGGAGAAATGTTTGCGAACAACAAATGATAGACAACCTTCGGACGAACTCCGGCAGGCCGCATAGCTATGAGAAACACAGAAAGCAAACATATGCTTTCACTTCATAAAAAGAATAGCTGCAACAGACGCTGCTATTCTGTATCACTACATCATAACACACTCGCATACATACATACACGTATAGCTTATATGAGTGGAATCTCATTTAGGGATTTAACCACGCAAACGCTATATTGAGACGGTGATAATGAAAGGTGCCGGATCACTATACTACTGTGAATTCAGTAAATGGTATATATTAAAGGGAGATAATTGGAAATCACAACTTTCGAAATTTGGGATCTCAGAGATTCACTTTCACAAAGCAGAATTATATATAGCGAAACATCATATATATAAGAACATATTAGAATGATGTATAACGTCTGATTTCTTTCAGGAAATCTAAAACAAGACTAATCTCTATAGTATAAAACTGACGGTGCAAAACAGGGTAACTATACTCAGGTAATGGCTCACCTTGTAATAAATATGAATGAGTATAATTGTATGCCCTATCGTGCACCGGGTTACAACAGCAAGAGACGGTTATTGATCGCCTGCGTTCATGAATACTATGTCGTAGTACGACTTGTACCTGAAGATATTATTTAACTTCGAGGACAAAATAGAGTAATTGTTTGTTGCAAATTGCAAATACCTAACCATTAACACTTTAACGAAAATATTTGAGTCAGTATAGTTGCCAACGACGCATGCCGACGGATTTCATACAACAGCTAACGCTTCAATATCGAACTTATTAAAACCTTGTTTCACCAAACAGTTCCGTTAACCTGCCTATAACATAGTTTTATCTCGGAACTGCATAATTCTGGGTGGGGTACATTTCATATGTTCAATCTTCATTGTTATTTGAGGTATCTATGTAACAATATCTCTGTTATACATAAGGAGCAATTGCAGATAAACATTAACCTAACTATAGAGTGAATTTATAAAAAGCGTATCACTTCGATCCATAAACAATTGTATTCCTATGTTTTGATTTTCGTATACTTATTTATTTATTTTTTGTTTGTATGTGTGCAATACAATATTGGTTGTTACTAGACAATTGTAAATAAATGTTTGAGATTTTGCAATTAGGTAGTCTAGTAGGGCTGTTTTTACTGGTCCTTTGTGATCAAAGATCCCAATATAAACGATCCCTATATATGGCTTAGAAGGAAAATACCGATTAAACCAGTACTAGTGGACGTGAGAGGGGTGGCTCCTTACATTACCTCTCGTGAACAGACTCAATAAAACCGAGTCTGCTACTTAATTCTCTTGGGTGGTTGTGTTGCTTCCAAAAGATCCCCCTTACAGTATTTATTAACACTCACATTGGCGTTCGTTTCGTCTCCCCGTGCTGCAAATAAGTAGTGTTATTTTTACTGTTCCTATGGGATCAACGAGCCCAATTTATATGGCTTAGTAGTAGAACAACGCTAAAGCAGGTTACATTATTCTCAACGGTGTGTTTGTTGCTTCCAAATGATCTCCCTTTTCAGTATCTATTACAATTCACACTGGCGTTCGTTTAGTGCAGTGTGGCGGCTCTAAAAAGTCTCCAATTGCTACGAATCAATAGCATTATTTTTATTTAGTCTTATTTGGATAAACCAACATATATAGCTTTGAAGTACAATACCGCGTAAGCGTAAGAGGCGTTGCTTCTTACATTACCTCTCGTGAACAGACAATTAAACCTTGTATTTTGCTTTACTCTTTCGGTTGTGATTGTGCTTCCAAAGGATCTCCATTATATTATCAATATTTATTATAAGCCTGGTGAACGAATAGGAATACAAAGTAATTGTCCTCGAGCATTGTTCCGTAATACTAGGTTTCCTTTTCAATTCATTTACCCGATATATATGTTATCATAGTACAAAACAGCAAACATGAAATACAGGTTCAATCATGATTATACATTCCTTATATAATTGAGAGAATTCATAATGTATCAGGATCGATCGATTGCTAACTTATTTTATTGCATGGTTTGTAATGCCTAAAGCACAAATATTATTATATTCCAAGTTACACATTAACAAGATAGTACAGCGGGGTATTTATCTAAACGGATCCTAAAAGAAAAATAAATATGATTCGGTGTATAAAGTAAAACATGAGGCGTGTGTTATACATACTACGTACAGTTAGTTCTTTGTTGTTCTCGCAGGAGGTTCATCACATATTCACTAATAGTGTGTCGGATGTTGTTGTTTTTTGTTGTTGTTTTTTTATATCTGGTAATGTTGGAATTAATACTGATTGAACTCTTAAATAATATGATAGGTAAATAAACGAATATGTTTATCACAGTTGTGTAGACTGTTTCGTCAGAGCAAAGGTTGTATATATGAGAGTCTAGTAATGCTTGAAACAAGATGGGATAATTGATATGGGTTGAAGGCACTACCAATCTTCGTATACTAATTGCTCTGATTTCGTGACGGATATTCATATACTGTGGAGGGAGTTATTGTCAACACAGTTTCTTCAGAAAATCCTATCATCATAGCATTGAGGCCTAGTTCACATATCAAATGTTCGTGTCCGATGTGTAACGTTCGAGCGGCTGAGAAATGTTAAACATATTTGATAATAAATATAGTTAATGTCTTTATATTGATATGTCGCAAGCAACTATCCAGTGCAATAACAACAAACGTCCGAATTATAAGTTTAAGGCAGTGAAGGCACATGTATTGCAATCTACAAAGCAAAGCAAATGATGATTATGTTTCCGATCTATACCATGTAGGCCGGTGAAAACGCTTTAACGTATAACTATGCGGTCTAATTAATTACAAAATGTATGTTAGCGTAGACCTGTATTCATCTAAATAGCAAGTATAGTGATTTTGTCTTACTGCCGTTAAAGATCACGTTAAACTATATTGTGATGAAATCTGTGGGATAAATTTAGTTTGGTCTATAAAAAAATCAGGAGATGTCCTTGATACAATTTTTAATAAACGTCAAGTTTCATCAATAGGCACTTATGACATATCAAAACTATATACTACCTTACCACAGTCACCTAATTAAAGACAAGCTAATTGCGCTCATTCAAAAAAACATTCGCTAGGGAAAATACTACATATTTGGTCTGCAATAATATTAAAGCGTTTTTTACTAACGGCAGTTTAGATAATTATACTATGTTAACTTGCCATGAAGTTTGTGAAGCACTCATTTTCCTATTAGATAATATTTTCGTCAGGTATGGAACCACCGTTTATAGAAAAATTGTTGGGTACGAACTGTGCACCATTTGTCGCAGATTTGTTTTTATATTGCTATGAAAGAGATTTCATGTTAAGTCTTTCAACAGATACCCAGGCAGATGCTATTGAAGCCTTTACTGACACCTCTCGGTATCTGGATGACATATTGAATATTGACAACCATTTCTTTCAAATTATGGTTAATAATATTTATCCTAAAAAACTTCAGCTTAACAAGGCTTATATTTCTGATAATAACGCTTTTAGATCTCTCTATTGAAAATGGTGAAATTATTAGCAAAATCTATGACAAGAGAGATGATTTTAATTTTGACATTGTTAATTATCCCCACTTGGATGGGGATGTTCCCCGAGCAACTTCTTATGGGGTGTATCTGTCTCAACTTATTCGTTTTTCTAGAGCTTATACTCGAGTTGAGGACTTTAATATTCGTAATCTTTGTATAACTAAAAAGCTACTCCATCAGGGTTACCGTTACCATAAACTTCGTAAAACCTTTGCAAAATTATATTATCGTAACCCTGATCTTCTTTCCAAATATAAAAGCAATTTAAGGACTCTTCTGCGACAAGGACTATCACAACCTGACTTCTATGGTGATGTTATTTACAAACTTCGTAAGATTCTTGGTCATGATCTATTTCATACTATCTTTGTTAAACTTGTTAAAAGGTTTATCAAAAGAGGTTATGACCCTATCATTTTGCAATGTACTGCATGCTTGGTGATGGACCCTTTTACAGTTGGCCACTACGCTTTCCTCTTTAATTGTACGATGAGCGGACAGGCTGTGAACCCTATGATGATGCCTACCTAAAGCCCATTATGATGGTGGCGTTTGATGTTTGTCCGCGGTCTTGTCTTGGCATGCCCTCAATGGTGTATTCTCTTGTTGCTCTGGCTTCTGCCAAGTCATCGTGTACCTTCATGGTGGCTTTTTATTCTTTTTTTTTTGTATTTATATATACACGATTATCTAGTTGTTTTTTACTTATATTGGCCTTTAACGCTCTCTTGTTTGTTAGAGAATATTTCATGGCTGGGATTTTATTATTTACACTGTTCCGTTTAATTGGGATGAAAATAGTGTAAGTGTGAGGTTTGGTGCACCCTAGAACCTGGTTTAAACCCCCAGTGGCCTTTTTGGCCACTGACCGTTCCAAGGCGGAAGCCCTATTGTCAACCCTTTTGTGTTTGTGATGTCGTTTGCATTTTTTATTACTTTTGCCTTCTCGTTTGTCTGTTTGCGTGTTTGTTTTTGTGTTGTTTGGTTGACTGTCGTCATTGAATGCTACTATCCATGTCCGATTTTTATATCTTTCTTTTTTTTATAATTATGTCCGCAATGCAACACAAACGAAATCATATGGGTAAATTAAATCAATAACCACAACAATGCACAACATAAATAATGGTGATGAATATAACGCCTAATGATTAGCTTTAATGAGAACAATGGTCCAATAGATACCGCAGCAATCACACACAATGAAACGGCAGGTCCGCACGGCAGCACACACCAACTAAATGAGCTTATTTAACAATGAAAGAGACAATACATAACATGAAGAGTAGTGAAGACAGGGTAAGGCAGCACACACAAACATAAATGAGCATATTTAACAATGAAAGAGACAATACATAACATGAAGAGTAGTGAAGACAGGGTAAGGCAGCACACACCAACATAAATGAGCATATTTAACAATGAAAGAGACAATACATAACATGAAGAGTAGTGAAGACAGGGTAACCGACTTATAGCGGTCAGTAGGCAATAATGCTTACATGTTAGCTTAAATTGAATGTATGTGTAAATAGGATGATGGTTATTAGTATCTTGTCTGCAATGCATATAGACAAGACAGTGCTAATAAAAATACATCCCATCAAAATGAATTTTCTAACTATGAAGTCCACATCCAGAGAAATTAGAAAACGATGTACTTAAATGTTGTTTAAAGCTATAATGAATATATATATAATATATAATTAGATTCACCTTAAGATGTATTCAGAAGTGTACTGTACAACTGCGGCCTTTTTTGCCACTGGCCGTTCCAAGTGGCTAGCCCTATTGTCACCCTTTTATCAGTCTCTACAGTCATTCCTCATTTGACTCTATCAACGGCAAAGAAAGTAGGGCGAACGGTTATGTCACGTGATTATTCAAAAAAGTTATGACGATATTTATAATAAATCATTTTGCGTGATCTGCAAAGATAAACTATAGACCTATATTAAATAATTTCAAACATTTATTATGAGTTATTTTTTTAGTAATTTTCTGCTTCGGTTTGAAATGTTTACATATGCGTATCGATTGAGGAGAACTAAGTACGTATTAGTTTTGTTGTAAAAAGTCCCGATTAAAACTAAATTGTTTTCGTGCATTATTTCAAATCCTGCAGATATTCTGAAAATTATATTTGCACAAGAAATAAACAAGTTTTAGGCAAACATATACTAATTTAGTAGTTAGCAGAGATATATGTGATTGCAAGGAACGATAACTCTGCGTGGAGATTGCCCTTTTATGTTTTTGATGTAATATCTGGCATTTTATTTATCTTTATATTTAGTTTTTGGTTTTGTGTGTGTTTGTGGTTGACTGTCGTCCTTAAATGCTACTTTGCCTGTTCGATTTGTATATCTACTTTTTATGATTACATTACTTCGCTACTCTCCATGTTCATCGCCCAAATTGACAATACAGTATAAATAATAGAACATGCCATTACCAGGAAATCTCAATAACAATAAAAGTCGGCATAAAAGTCGAACAGCAAATATAGATGTAACGGGGCACAGTATGCGTCTACGTTAATATCTAGAGGAATGAACAATAGCATTAATAGTGTAATGCTTTATAGCCAGCTGTCACCACGTGTGCCTATCGTTCTCAATGAATGGACGCCATTTACATGATACAGAACACTCTTTGAAGATTGTCTAGCTAAGCGATAAGAAATCTTACTTTGTGCTCATCTGCACTTGCTTGTGAAAACAAGAATATATCCAGTCTGTTTGATATATTATTATATTACAAAGCTCACTACGAGGACATTATTATTTGTTAATATAAGGGATTTCTGTAAAAGAAACTAACTGTAGCCGAAGACTAAACACAAAAACTATGTTTACTTTGTTATCTTTATTTACCACATTTACAACACGATGTTTTACACATACTTACCAGTTATCAATATATCTGTATATACATGTAATTTTAATTAGGACCAAAACATTATTATGCAGTTCATATTATTAGATTGTTGATTTACTTTCTAAACATAACGCCATACCTATAAAATATATATTTCAAAAACAGAACATTAATAAATAATTGTTTTATTATACAATTGGGTTCATACATACCGCCATGGTTCTGCTCAACCCGGGGCTAGTGGGCGTGAACGGTAGCAAGCATATTTTACTACCGTTCATGAACAGTCTCAATCAAACCGAGACTGCAGTATTTCGTATTTCCAAAGTTCCACTTTCATACTCTTTTATATAGCACAGTGTCGTTGCTTGTGCAGTGTGACGGCAGTAAAACGTCTCCCCTCGCATGCAATCAGGACTGTTATTCATTCGATTTTGCAGATCGCTGAGCCCGATACGTATAGTTATATATCGGTGGTACATTTGCAAATGTTTTTGTTTTTTTACTTAAATTTCGATTTGATGGTTCCACTACCCTGACCGATAAATGCTCTGGGTATTGTTTAACCACCCATCGGATATGTTGTCTGCGTTTTAATTTAGTATTTCGACTGTTACATGTGATGCGCAGGCTTCATAACCGCTGCTCCCAACTAAATCCCATTTTGTATTTATCATGTTCGGACGTTTTAAAAGGTCCACTTTCATACTATTTTATATTTGTATATGGCACTTCTATTTTAATGAGTTTACATGCGTATGCCGTCAGTGTTACTCTTGAGTAATCAATACATAAATATTAATTGATAAATATGTGATATGATAAATATACGCATGTCCAGGCATTATTAATAACTTTTGTCGAACGGGTTTAAGTATATTTTTGGTATGTTGTTGCTTTACAAGTGTGCATGCAAATCATTTTATTATGTGAACCTCTCTTACACTACTGCCATTTTGATAAGCTATACCGTTTATATTTATCCTACAAGCAGAATAGAAAATAGTCTTATTGTCACCTTATTTTCGTCTGTGTATTTCAGGAGTCCGATGAAACCCTGATCATTGTCTGACAGAATATAGTGTATCTGAAGAACACTGATGTTATCCCATGTTACGGACAATGTAACTTCCGAAACCCTGGATGGCTCACCATTAGCATTTGTGAAAGCATTTACTGGGTATGCACATTGAATACTTAACGTTAGTGGCAAAAGGTCAGGACAGGAAAACATATATGAATTAAAGCTCATTGTCCATAATTGTCCATCGTCAACCCTATTCAAATATTGCTTACATGTTGTTTATAGGTCTCTTGGAGATAATGGATTAATTCGACAATGAACACAATTCAATAGATATAAAAGTCGAACAGGAAATGTATTAATACCACAGTCAATAAAAAACAAATACCAATCGCAAATACAAGGCAAGGTATGAGACATCATGGGGACCGCCATTTTAGAAACTATGGCGTCAAAGTTCTAATACCCATATACGGCAAATTAATAAATATCACATACAGTAAAGAAATCACTGCAAATGAATGCAAAATCATTTTGGCAGTAATTCATTGTTACACTTTCGTACACTTAGTTTTCATACAGTTGCCGTTATTCTACCTGTCATGATATTTTAATCATTCTTTCACACGTTTCAGCGATTTTTTGCTGTGTTTAAACTTCGGTTTTGAGCTATTATGTGTGTTGATTATAAGTCTACATTTTTTACATTCATCAATTTATATATGCGAAGCAAATAACAGTGTTTCGCAAAACATAAGTTTCTAATTTATCTGTATGATTTTATTGTTAGATTGGTATACTTTTATTTGCACTCTCTTGTCAATTTGAGCGCTGACGACAGGATAATAGCGAGGTTGTGTATAAATAAAATCGATTGAAGCTAAGCAGTAGGCCTTATCGCCAACTGACTGTTCCAAGTCGGTAGCCTGTCCTCACCAGTCGCTTTATTGTGTACTGTGTAACGTAGATGGGTATTCGAATATTACTTCGCGTTGTTTACTTTAAAGTATAACGATGCTTCCACTTTAATAACATTTACAATAAGCGTATTTACAAGTGGCTTAGCTCTGAAATAGTCTGTCATACTGTGTCTCTGACTAACTGACACCTGCCCGACTCTGGTCTCTCTTACTTCAATGTTTATACCATATCCGTGACATTTCTGAATTCCAAACCAAGAGAACATTTGTCTGTTCTTGAACCAGTTGTCACCCATGTTACTATCTAAATACTTGTTTTAATTCCCAACGCCAAAACCATAAAGCAATGCAAATATTATATGTTACATCCAACTTATTGCAACATTGTAATTTAATTTATTAATAATAATTAACGTGTCAATTGGAAAATGTGTCAACATCTACAGTATCCGAAATGTCAAATTGAATGTTATTCAATGTTCAATGCATTTAAAGGGACACGAACAGTTTATTTATTAAATGTGGTTTCATTCCACTTTCCCAAATTACTTATTAATAAAAGATTTATAATTAACAAAAAATAAGGTTATTTAAATTATTTACAATTGTCCGTTTTATTGTACATTTAATTTGCAATTTGGTGTGAAATGAGGACCTACAGTGCCATTGCGCTTGGGTGCTGTGTATTCTATAGGATGTTTTTCTTTCATTTTTATACACACGAATACGTTTTAATACTTTGTTTGTATTCTTTCAGAATCCTCTTATCCTAGAACAGCACATCGAGGTTATTCCGGTGATTTCAGGTGAATTTAGTGCAAAAAGGGTTGAAATAAGAAATTGATACTATAATATGTTTCTCATCAGTAAACATAATTATCGTCGTTAAGCATTCAACGATAATAACAGGGACTTCGTTTACTTAATACTAATCTTGAAGGTCCATAGATAACAGCATGGTCCTAATTACCTATATCATCATTCGAAGTGTGGAACCAGCTGTGACTGCATTATAAGCAATGCATTTACTTTAAAGGCGAGAATAATACGTGTTTTTATACATATTTCCTGAATATACTTGCCATTAACAGGAGGAGTGTTTATATGTTTCCTGAATATACTTGCCATTATCAGGAGGAGTGTTTATATGTTTCCTGAATATACTTGCCATTAACAGGAGGAGTGTTTATATGTTTCCTGAATACACTTGCCATTAACAAGAGTAGTGTTTAAGTTCTTAATCATCTCTTTAAACTGTGCTTAATTCCGTCGATGTCAACCTGTTTTGTGATATCACAGCTGACAATAATAGGTATTATATATATCCGTATTACGATTGGCATTCGGATATACATGTACGAGGTAAAGCACTCATATTTACATGTATTGTAAATTCAGAAGAACCGACTCGTTAAACTGTGCACATACGTTCCTTTCTGGAAATGCATGGAACGTGAATGCTTAACATATAAATGTATGCCCAGCACACCATTACAATCGACACATCTTTATAAAAGCAGAGTCATGGTTGAGTCAAATGAAGACCTCCTATACACCAGTCTTAATCCGACAAACAATACTGTGTATAGGACTGCTTCTATGTTCATGACCGTGAGTGTTCCATTTATATGTACGTTTGGTTTAATTGGCAATAGTTTGGCTACGGTGACGTTTCTGTATAGACGATTACGTCATACATCCTGTAATGTCTATCTAGCTGTGCTTTCAATGTCGGATACATTATTTTTGTTAAACCTTCTCTGCGTTTGGTTTGATTCAGTTGGAATAGGATTGTTTCATGTGCAAGGTGTGTGTCAGCTTGTTATTTTTGTGTCATATATAACGTCATTCTTAAGCGTTTGGTGTGTTACTGCAATAACATTCGAAAATTACATCAGAATGTGTCGTCCGATGAAAATTGGAAGTTACTGCACAGTATATAGAGCAAAGACAGTTGTTCTAACACTGTGCTTAGTGGCAGTTATACCGTATCAGACCTCGCTCTGGACAACCGGAACAGAAGTTATAGATGGGAACGAAATGTGTATGACATCTAGCAAATATAAGTTGCTTTACATCATTATGACATACGTGGATACTCTTTTGACTTTTGTTATACCACTTAGTGTTATATTATTCCTAACATCTTGCATAGTTTATTCTGTGATTCAATGTTATAGACGACGTGTGCGACTACAGAGATCAACCACTATTACATGGAATACAAGCTTTGCATCCACATCACCAGCAAAACTCACACGACTTTTGTTCGCCGTCTCAATTACATTTGTTATATTAAATACACCTATACATTGTATCAAACTTAAAATGATTGTAGATCTATATATCATAGAAAATGATTCTGTGAACCCAATAGATGCAGCCCTCAAGACGGTTTTCGAAAATATGTATTATCTAAACTTTTCGGCAAATGTTGTTGTATTCTTTATTTGTGGAGAGTCGTTTAGAAAGTCTTTCTGTGATATCTTCTGCAAATGCTGCACTACCAACCCAGAAACCGTTTTGAGGAACGCCGAACAGCAAACAGAACTGTCTTTGCTAAATGGCAGCAGAAGGTGTACTATTGTAACGCGACCACAATATCCATCTCCAGAAAACACTGCACGAAACAGTACATCGACAGTGTATGATGTCTCTTAACTGTATATGGAAAGTGGCTTTTCAATAAAAGCTTTAAACAGCCGAAGCTTATACAGATTTGAAATATATGAATAAGCTGCCACTTGCTCCTGACGGTCAACTTAATTTCGTAAAACTATATAATGTCGCGTTTTACTTTGCTCTTTCGTAAATTTTAATTATACCCACGTTTTTGGAAAAAATGTATATTGAAATCGCCTCCGTTTGTCCGCCCGTATGTCCGTCCATCCGTTACCACATCTCATCCTACACCCCTTTACGGAATTTAACATTACGTGGCCCAGCCTTAATTCCATTAAGCGATGAGAAAGGTTATATTAGCAGGATTGTATAACGGATATTTTGACAATAAAACAAGTTGATAAAAAAAATAAAAAAGGCATGATTTAAAAATGTATATTTGAGTGGTCATATTCAGAGAATTTAATATAAATGTCATTAACGGCTCATCAACACAGTATAGCTTATTTACAGCCGCCTTTGAGAGAGAGGAATGATACATGTAAAGTCCCATACCCTTACTCTTACCAAATCTTCTTTTTTTCTACATGACGTAATGTGAAGTCTAGTGCATTTTCAAAATATTTAAATGCTCAATCTTACTATGATAATGACCCCAAGTATTTATAGGATATCACTGCTTGTCGAATGTTAGGGTGTGATGGTGTGGGGAGGGAGGATGGAGAGCCTCTGGTTCGTCCTTGTAATTTGGGGATAAGCCAATTCAAATTGTAAGGTATTAATTGAATGTTGGTTAATGGCTCATCAACACATTATAGGTTATTTGTAGCCGCCCGAGAGAGGAATTCACACAAAGGAATATGTAACCTGGCATACTATAAAGAATATAATCTTATATGTAGTTCTTAAATTAACGTGCTTGGAGGATATATCTCCCAGCTTACATCCCCATCCGACGGACGAGGTTAATGAAAAGTGTCTTGCTGAAGAACACAAAGACGAAACTCAGTGGCTATAGTGAGGCTTGAGACTGGGTTCACCGGATTTCAAGTTCAGCGGTTATCCATAGGGCCACGCAGCCCCTTTATAAATTATGAAGCAGTATTTAAAATATTCATGTCAATGGTTTCAAATCGATATCGTCACGGATTATTGATTGATGCTAAAGTTTATTAGATTAGATTAGATTCTTTATTTTCCTCCAAAATGTAGGAGAGCATACACATATAATTATATCATACAATTCAAATTCAAAAAAAAATTAACATAGACACAAGTCAACATATATGTACATATATAGAACACAAATATATGCATCAAGCAATACATTTACAATTACTGGATAATGTTCTATCAGGCTCAATTAGTTATGAGTACTGATCGAGTTTTAATAATACTGTTTAAACAAACGATATATATTGATATGTATTACCATATGCATGACTCTCGTGCTGTCTGAATTTTAAAATAAGCAATACATCTTCAATCATTAAACAGAGTGATTAAACTTTAACTGAAGCATCTTCTAAAGAGTTTGAATAGGTCTCCTCCACTGCTACTTATTATCATGAACTACTGATCAGACTTCAATAATGAAAAAAAACACTAGCATTAAACACTTTCTTCTAATTAATGTAAACTTACATTGCTAAAATTTGAGATTACATTCACAGACGCTAATCTTTCTATCCAACTGCTATTATATTATTAAGTTGTCTGTTTGATTATAATTATGACAATTTACCAATCCTTCATATTCTAACCATGATATTTTCCCAATTCCTCACATTCTAAACATGAAACAACATTCTGTTTAGTGGTCCATTGCGCATACTATTTCAGATGTTTATCATATTCATCATGTACATATTATATTATTTTTATTATATTATTGATGCGTTTAAAAATACATTTTGTGATCAGTGTGACAATTGATAATCCGTTCTTCGCTCATAGTGACATTAATATTATCTACCAAATAACCAACCGTTCGATTACCATAGCAGCATACCTAGATATTCATCTTTAACTAGATACCTCGTGCTACATTCATCTTTAATATGTTTAACTAGATACCTCGTGCTACATCGTACAGGGTTATATCTCCCAGCTCATTATATTTGCTGGGGTATAATGCACTCATGTTAAGGACTTAAATTATCGAAATCAAGTTATTGCATGTCAAGTAAACTTCGTAGATCTTTCTCAAAGTTCTATCGCCGCAACGAAACCTAGTGGAGAAGTACAACACCAATCCTGGAAACGTTTTATTCGACTAGGAATATCACAACTTTCACTCTATGTGATCTATAAACATCGGAAATTAAAGAGGTTTGACGGATTTCCGGACCAGTTTAAACAATTAATTATGAATTTTGTCTGAAAAGGATACACAAAATTAATATTGTTACGCGCTTCATACTTGGTGACTGACTTTTCTACAATCTACGCTTCATGTTTCTCTTGTACGATGACTGAACAACCTCGTGATTGCAACTTCTGAAACACTGAAAGGGGACGTTGGTGCATAAAATTGCGTCCTTTAGGTTTTATGGTCGTACCCTAGATTGGTTATATCTTTGGCCGCGACTGCTGTGGTTGTTCAGTACATCTATATTGTGTCCAAATGTACCAATTTCAATCATATGTCTAATCAGTGTTACGATATAGCATTTAAAATAAGGAATGAATATGTTTTTCGGTTACATGTCATTATATGTATCAACCATTGTTTGTAGCACGTCTTTTATTTTGCTATGCAAGGGCTTTCATGTTGAGTCTTTCACCAGATACCCAGGCAGATTTTATTGAAGCCTTTAATGACACCTCTCGGTATCTGGATGACAAATTGAACATTGACAACCCTTTCTTTCCAAATATGGTTAATTATATTTATCCTAAAGAACTTCAGCTTAACAAAGCTAATATCTCTGATAATAACGCTTCTTTTCTTGATTTAGATCTCTCGATTGAAAATGATTAGCAAAATCTATGACAAGAGAGATGATTTTAATTTGGACATTGTTAATTGTCCCCACTTGGATGGGGATGTTCCCCGAGCAACTTCTTATGGGGTGTATGTGTCTCAACTTATTCGTTTTCGAGAGCTTGTACTCGATTTGAGGACTTTAATATTCGTAATCTTTGTATAACTAAAAAGTTACTCAATCAGGGTTACCGTTACCATAAACTTCGTAAAACATTTGCAAAATCTTATTATCGTAACCCTGATCTTCTTTCTAAATATAAAAATAGTTTAAGGACTCTTCTACGACAAGGACTATCACAACCTGACTTCTATGGGGATGTGATTGATAAACTTCGTAAGATTCCTGGTCATGATCACTTTCATACTATCTTTGTTAAACTTGTTAAAAAGTTTATCAAAAGAGGTTATGACCCTATCATTTTGCAACGTACTGCATGCTTGGCGGTGGACCCTTTTACAGTTCGCCACTATGCTTTCCTCTTTAATTGTACGATGACCGGACAGGCTGTGGACCCTATGATGACGCCTACCTAAAGCCCATTGGGACGGTGGCGTGTGATGTTAGTCTATGATCTTTCTTGTCGTGCCCTTAATATTTTATTCTCTTACTGTTCTGGCTTCTGCCAAGTCATTGTGTACCTTCATTGTGGCTTTCTAGGCTATTGTTTGTTTGTATTATATTTACACGAGCATATTTGTGTTTTACTTATATTGCCTATTGATGCTGCCTTGTTGGTTAGCGATTAGATCATGGCGGGGATTTCTTTATTTACACTGTCCTGTTCTTATTGGGATGACAGTAGGGTAAGTGTGAGGTTTGGTGAACCCTAGAACCGGTTTAAACCCCCAGTGGCCTACTTTGCCACTGACCGTTTCAAGGCGGTAGCCCTATTGTCAAACCTTTTGTGTTTGTGATGTCGTTTGCATTTATTATTGATTTTGCTTTCTTGTTGTCTGTTTGCGTGTTTGTTTCTGTGTTTTTTGGTTGACTGTACTCCTTGAATGCTACTTTCCCTGTCCGATCATTTTATATTTCTTTTCAAATAAGTTATATATTTGTATTGCCTGTAGCTATGTATTTCCACATTTCGTTTCTTTGAATGTTAAATCGTTTAATAACAACAGACGTTTCGTAAGTAAACGTATGAAACACTTTTATATTATTGTGATCAGGCGATTGATTAAATGTGTTTATGCAGTGCTTACATCTTGATCAACTCAGTAGAGTTTACATTTTCTCTATGTACTGATATTTTTGTTGGAAAGATTTAGTAATTTTTGACCGGTTTCATTTGGAACTTGCAGAACCCAATCACATTTACTAAACACATCAATAACATGTATTTATACATGTTTTAAACTTTGATAAATAAAAGTGTTGCATATCAACTTTACCGAGCATATTTAATGCAATGTCATAACGTATGACGCAGTGATGAGCAAACTTTATTTCTGTAGGTTTATGCAGATGCAGCTCATCTGCTCAGCTGTCCAACCATCGCAAAGCATTGTCGTTTTGTTTGATGCTCCAAAATAACGACTATGGTCCTATTGACATCATAACACACAAACGAAAGGGCACCGTAGGTCTACACTGCATCAGAAACAAAGAGCAAATTGAAAATTCACAAAAAAAGGATCGGTGAAGACAGGGTTACCCACTTGAAACGGTCAGTAGGTAATATGGCCCCACTGGTTAGCTTAAATCTATTGTATGTTTACTCCTGTCTTCCATGTCCAAATTGTCAAACCAGTGTAAATAAAAGTACGTCCCATCAAAAGGAAATATCCAATAATAAAGTACACATCTAGAGAAATTAGAAAAAATTATACACGTTGTTTCAAAATGTATAAAAAAATGTATATACAATGTACATAATTAGAAACATAGGCATATAATCATTCATGAAGAACAAACAGAAGCGGAAATCATAAAGAAAACGAACAACGGACAACAACTAAGAATATCAGTCAGCAAACCTAAGTACATATATGTTATGTGTGTGAATTTTTGTTAGATAATACTATAATAAATTAAGATTCAACTCATTATATACTAATGGTATCGCATTCCGTTGCCGTCATGCATTTTCATTAATGACATGAAATCATATTAGAAATCCATTTACAATTAGAGACAATCCTTTGAACAGCGCATAACTAATGTACAATAATTCACAAAACATCTCATTAAAGAACAATCAAGCTGATTTACACTCGAATCTCACGCAAATAGCTATCATGTTACTTTTAAATAGTATTAAAAAGGAAAGTACCGATGCATGTTTATGCATGCAGCAATATTTCTCTTATAATACTACTAAAATAAGTAATAGATAGAGTCTGGTCTCAGCGAGTTGGTTTATTTAAATACCGAGATGGGCATAGCACATCGAGGTGTTTAAATAAACAACGAGCTAAAACAGACTGTATCTTTTTTGTAGCATGGTGTACTTAGTAACACTGTGACGTCATAGTGACCGTAATCTAAATTCCAATATCCGGTATTTGTAGTACTGTGTAGCCACGCCCCTTTAGTTACCCTAAATTAAACGATTTAATGCTCTGCATTCATCAAAGTAAATGTCACCGAGCATGCTACGAAATGTAATACACTAGTCTAGAAAGACCCTGGTTAAACGTATTCGTTATCAATTAAACTATAGTACTGATTGTTTTCAAGGCATACACAGCTATCTAAAGACGTAACATATGCATGACATGTCTCTTGTTTCAGGACAGAGCGTCTAAATGTAACTAAATGTACTACTAACCGGTGCGGGGGTATGTCGCCTGACGGAATGGTAATGACTTAATTAAACGCGAGACCGTCTGTCCGTGCTATGAGTTTGTTATTAGTCCGCACACATTATGCATCTGATTAGTCACAGTGTCACGAGGTACTTTCGATCAAAACCGTTGACTGCCGCAATATATAATAATAAAACAAAGGAAGTTAGCGAAGTTTCTTTCAAAACAACGCCATCATAAGTATGGTCAATCGTATGTACAAACTTCAGCTCAACAAAGCCAATATGTTTGATGCTAATTGCTTCTTTTGTCGATTTGCATCGCTCATTTGAAAATGGAGAAATAATGAGCACACGTTAAGCCAGGATAGATTACATGCATTGCTGAATGCTGACATAGTCCATTAAAGACAGTGGATGTCCAACTGGCAACCTCACTGGAGATGTGATTTACAGATTCCGAAAGCTCCTTTATCTTAATCACTTTCATACAAGTTGTATTAAGCTTGTTAAAAGGTTTATCAAAAGATGTTATGACCCTATCATTTTGCAACTTAATGCATGTTTAATGCTTGACCCATTTACAGTTCGCCACTATGCTTTTCTCTTTGATTGAACGATGACCGGACAGAGTGTGGACCTTATGCTAACGTCTACCTAAATCCTGAAAGGGCGTTAGCGTTTGATATATGTCGTACCCTTAACGTTTTGTTTCATGAACATTTTTATGTTTATTTAAATCGAAATCAATAAACAACAATATACATTTACAATTTACACATGGCAATATCTGTGAAAAGCAAGAATAAGATTTTATTTGATGACGTAGAAAACTTTGAACTGGTAAATTATTCCACAAGCAAATGTATTTATCAATTATTTGGCAATAGTTGTGCAGCTATACCATTCAGATTTACCTCATTTCCCCGTGCAGTCACGCAGTGGTACAAATAGTCTGTATACCCCATTTACAAGCATAAATTTACTCATGTAAGTATTTTTGCATATGGAATATATTTACACATGTAAGTAAAAGTATATTTATTTGTGTTCACATGGGATTAACGTTCTGTATGTAATTTGACATTTACAACCGAACAAAGTCAATGTGCCTACGAAGTTTCATGAGTGCGGATGTTATAGTTTCGAAGTTATCACGCGGAATGATCCATTTATGAACATATAGCGACATTAACCTTTGAACACTAAAGCAATACGATTTCTCCTATCTCCAAGGAAAAGGTACGTATGAAGTTTCATGAGTGTGGGTATTACAGTTTCAGAGTTATTTAACGGAATGCGCATTTCTATATAAGGTGATGGTAACCTTGACCTTTGAGCTACTGACCCCCAAAACAATAAGGTTCCCTTCACCTAGGGCAATGCACCAATGAAGTTTATTGAGTGTGGGTTTTATGGTTTCGAAGTTATAGTGAGGTATGCATGTTCCAATATAATTTTATGGCGATCTTAACCTTTGACCACGTATGACATTGTTCCTATGACACTTCATGAGTGTGTGTGTGTTATGTGTTATGTTACATTATCGACCGGAATGCCTAATGGTTTACGGAAATACGTACGGACTAACCCATACCAGTGTTTTTTTTATGCCCCTGAAGGGCAGAATATAGTAGTCGCACTGTCCGTTAGTCCGTACCATCGTGTCCAGTCAATAACTGTGACATTCGTGGACGGATTTTCAATTAACTTGTCACAAGTGCTCACCATAACAAGACGACGTGTCGCACGCAAAATGCAGGTCCCTGACTCCAAGTTCAAGGTCACACTTATAATTCAAATGCCAAAAAAAAGTGCTTTCGTGTCCGGTCAATAACTCTGAAATTCATGGACGGATTTTAAAATAACATGACACAACAAGACGACTACTCGCACACAGATTCCAGGTCCGTGATGTCAAGGTCAATGTCACACTTAGAGGTCAAAAGTCAAATCCACTTCGGGGGCATTTGTCACTTACAGTGACATTTCTTGTTTTCTATACTTTGGGAACATAACCCATACCATTACAATTGGGAATTTTAGCTCGCTTTTACATAAAATTGGGAAAACTTACAGTAAAACATCCCATTAATAATTATATCCCTAATACTGTTTTCAGTGCACTAACGTCAAAAGAGCGTTCCATTCTCAGTATTTGTCACAAAATTATTTTTTCATGTCCCCAAATGGTGGCATATAGTAGTCGCATCGTCCGTCCGTCAGTCAGTCCGTCTGTCTATACAATAGTGTCCGATAAATAACTCTGACAATACTGGATGGATTTTCAAATAACATGGAACTAATGCTCAGCACAAGACGATATATCGCGTGCAAAGCCCAAGGTAAAAATGAAGTACTTTGGTGACCGGCAAATAACTCTAACATTTATGGCGGGATTTTCCAATAACTTGGCACAAGTGTTAACCACATCAAGAGGATTGTCACATGTAAATTTCTGGTACGTATCTTCAAGGTAAAGGTCATACTTAGAGGTCAAACTTCAAAAGGACGTACTTTCATGTCCATATTTCGTATCCTTTAAATAACTGCGACATTCATGGAGAGGTTTTCAAATAATCTGCCACAAGTGTTCACCACAAACAGGATGACGTGTCACGTACAAACTCCATGTCAGTAGCTTCAAGGTCAAGGTCACACCTGGAGGTCAAAATCAAAAAGAAGTTATATTGTGTCTATAGTTCATGTCCTGTAAATAATTCCGAGATTCAAAGAGGGATATTCAAATAACTTGGCACAACACGGCAATGTGTAGCGAGCAAACCCCTGGTCAGTAGCTTCAAGGTCAAGGTCACTTTTAGAGTTCTGGAGATGGCATATGTCCCTGTATTTGATTGAAGTCATGTTAGTCGATGTCAACCGTTTAGGGATTGTTATATAACCTGGCAGAAATGCTCACCAGAACAAGATGATTTGTCATGCGCAAAACCCCGGTTCGTAGCTTCAAGGTAAAGGTCACATTTAGTTGTCAGAAGATGCCATATTACACTGTATTTGAATGAAGTCATATTGGTTGTGTAAGGTATATAACTTTGTCATCGGTCACCTTCCAGGTTTGCTGAACTTTTACCTGTTTTTACCATTATGCCCATAAATATTTTTAAACATGGTTCAAACTTGTGATGTATAAGAGAAGAATGTATAAGCAGTTTACGTTCGTTCTAATCCTTTAATATGATTGTACACTGAAAATATAAAATGTTGTAAACCATGGGATGTTTTACTATAAGTTTTCTCAATTTTATGTAAAAGCGCGCTAAAATTCCCAATTGTAATGGTATGGGTTATGTTCTCAAAGTATAGAAAAGCAAGAAATGTCACTGTAAGTGACAAATGCTCCCGAAGTGGATTTTAGTTTTTTCAAAAAATAAAGTATGTTTAAACCAAACGTATGATGTCGCCGCATTTTGAGCTGTGTGCATAAACATATAGTTCATATATTCACAAACCACTTCGGGGGGCATGTTTTTTTCCTTTTAAGAGAGATCTTTTGTCTCAAAATTGGGAAAAAGTATATGTTTTGGCATTGGGAATATAGCCAAACAACGGCTATAAAACAGCCCATAAACCCCCCACGTCCCGTATTTGTATAAAAAAGTGACTTTCAAAACTTGAACCGAGTTTTATTTTTGAAAATGAACCGCTGGTAGGTCTTTGTTTTGCAGCCATTTTCAACAAGGGAGACCGTGCAGATGACTTCTGATCTGCACACATTGTAGGTAATTAGTGTCTGGCTAAATTTAATGATGATACAATACACCACTACTGAAGTAAAACAATGGGTAAAAGTGCGGGACACGAATCCAGGAATTCTTGCTTTATCAACTGAGCTACCCGGGCCACCGGGTACCCAATATCACCACATTCCTCCCCTCTTTAACTTTAAAGAGCTAAAACAGCTTTTTCGGTTTATATCAGACCCCCGTCGTCGCTATCCCGTGTTCAATACACCATTACTGAAGTAAACCAATGGGGAAAAGTGCGGGACACGATTCCAGGATTCCTCGCTATCCCGTTTTCACCGAATTATCCTCGTTGCCAGTTAAATAAACCAAGAGGGGAAGTGCGAACTGTACGGGACTCAAACTCGGGACCCTTGATTCGGGCAACCGGGTTCCCTATATCACCATATTTTTTTGGGACATGAAAACATATATATATACTCACAGGATTAAACGACTGCATGCTATTTTTACATACAACTATGTAGTGGGATTAAATATATGTTTCTCCACGGGACTATCAAGAAATGTTTATATGGTTTAAGAGTTAAATTTGTTAATTGATAATATTACAAAAAGGGTTTCCATTCTTCTTTAATGGTTTGTTTTGGAGATGATATTTATATATACATGATCAGGTATGTGTTATTATGCCTATTGGTGCTTCTTTTTGAATTCCTTTAGTGTTAGAGAATATAACCTAGCGGGGATAGGTTTATTTATACTCTACCGTTTTAGTGGGATGTCAATAGGGTAAGAGTGAGGTTTGGTGAACCCTAGAATCTCGTTTGAACCCCACTGCCACTAACCTTTCCAAGGCGGTAGGCATATTGTCAACCCTAGTGTTTGTGATGTCATACGAGGGGGTTCAATATATTCTGTCACTGGTATTCGGAACTAACAGATACTGGAAATATACAAAAACGTCTTATTACAATCCTTCAAAGTATTCTCCCTGAACAGACACACACTTTCGGAATCATGACGTAAACAGAGCAAAGTAGTCTCCCCTTGGTATACTGTTGAAACACTGAAATATTCCGGCACCAAGGGCACTTCTGGAAGCATAGCGTCTACCAGAGAGGTTTTCTTTCAGCTAAGGGAATAGGAAAAAGTCACAGGGACTAAAGTCGGGAGAATAAGTTGGGTGTTCAAGCAGTACCACTTTTTCTTGCTCCAAGAAAGACTGAACAAGTTTAGCTTTGTGAGCCGAGGCATTGTCATGAATCAGCTGGATGCCATTCAAAACTTTACTTGGGCGTTTTTTCTGGTAATTATGTTTGACTGCTTTGAGAACTTTGTCCTTGTAAAATTTGGCCGCGATGGTTTTTCCCTGTTTGCATGGAATTTGTACCACACGGTCACTGGAATTAAAGAAAATTGCATAAAAAAACTTTTTAGCGCTTTTGTTCGTTTTGCAATAACCGGTCTTGCCTGATTTTTACCCAACTATTGTTTATTGTTTATCCGCCGCTGGGGCTCAAAATAGTACACCCACGTGTCATCTCCAGTGAGCAACTCAGACAATTTTCTAGGATGACAATTTTCATATTGTTTAAGAAGATGTTTTGCACAAGTTAAGCGTTTAGCCTTTTGTTCAGTTGACAGCAAATGAGGGACCCATCTAGCACAAAGCTTCTTTAATTTCAAACAGTTGGTCAACATGTGATGAGTTGTGCCTTCTGAGATGCCAAGACTATTAGCTATCTTAGAAACTGTATACCGCCCATCTTCGTCTACCATGGCCTTCAAAGCATCAATGGTCTCCTTTGTTGCTGCAACAATAGGCCTGACAGGACGGTTACGGTCTTTAATGCTATGTTTACCCCCTTTAAATGTCTTAGCCCAACGAAATACCGTTCTCAATGTCACGGCAGAACTGCCATGTACACGGCACATTTCAGCTTAAATCTCTTTTATGGTACTTTTAAAGCAACCCTGGCTTTAATGTAAGCCCTAATTTCAATATTTTCTTCACTTTTCATGATAGCATTGAACTATAGCCACTATACATGAGTGCGCATAATTCAGCAATGAACATCTCCGTCAATTGTTATCGGATTAAACCGCTATTTTGCATGTACGTAGTTAGTGAAATCGCCTTCACATGCACGAGTTTTCAGTGCGGTAATGTAAGACGGTTTCTACGGAAGCGCATTAGTGACAGAATATATTGAAAGCCCCTCGTATCTCGCCTTTAATTCATATTTGTAATTAGTGTGTGTGTATGAGGCGCCATACGTGACTATATGTTGTAAGATAAATATATACGTTGTGTGTAAAATATATATATTGAATACAAAACTATATATGATACAGACAAATATATACGTTTCTCCGAAATATATATATTGAAAACAAAAATATATATGATACAGACAAATATATACGTAACTCCGAAATATATATATTGTGTCCAAAAAGATATATCATACAAATATATATATGTTACTCCTAGAAATATATATTGAACAATATATATTCTGTTTGTAAATATATAGTGTATACGCAAATATATACGTTACACTGAAAACATGTTTTCCCTAATTTATATATTGTAGACGCAAACATATATATGTTATACCGAAACATATATGCGCTTTATATGAAATATATTGTCTGTCTTAATATACTGAAGATAAAAATATTTGAGATGAAAATAAATAGTTTCTCTAAAATAAATATATTGCAGACACCAAGATATCAATGAAATATAGATAAATAAATAGTGCGAGCTTCTGGGTGACCGAAACCATATGTCTATGCCGAAACTAAATAACTATTTGTTTTCCAAATATATACGTTATCATAGACTGTGCTAAAAATATATACGTTATGCTAGACTGCTACACTGTCCCGTTTTTTCAAAGTCGCACAAGCCAATTATGCTGGGTGTAAAAACCGCTAAAAACACGGACATGCGCAGCAGTAAAGCGATTGCGAGCAATCTACTCCGCGTAAACAACCATGGCGATATTTAACGCTGTAGGTGTAACTTGGTTAATGTGATTTGTTTTGTTGGTCGGACTATATACATGTATGTTTCCGATAAATGATGATAACACGTACGATTTGGAGAGCTTCATTATATCTCTCCCTCGTCTTGCTGATGAGGCCACGCGCCTGATGCATTCGGACAATATAAACATCATTAATGTGATGGAATGGAGGGTGGGGGATACGGTTTATGTGATCAATACGTTGGTAAGATGATGGTGCATCGACGAATCTGACATTGATACACTGCTGTTTCTAGTGTTTAGGTACGTGCATAATGCACGTGTATGCGTATATACGTTTGTAGTATCTTGGACGTATGATGAAGAAAGTCAACACTTTGTTGTAGTTAAAACGGTTTGTATTTCTTCACGACTGACAAATTGTAGATAATTTAAAATAAGTACTAAATGTCTAAACACAAATGAAGTATAACACATCCTTTAGTAATCGGTTGTGTAATCCAAGTATATGTAATTTAGAATGAATGAATTTAAATATAGTTGGTGGTATCCAACTTCTAAATAAAAAAATGTAAACTAGTAATTTGTAAGATATGGTTGAATCCAAATATATTAGAGACGGTTAGATCCGAACTCTCTGGACGCCTAAATAAGAATGTCCCATATCTGTACAAAGACATCCAATCTTGGATAATTAATCTGCCACAGGTATCACCTTTAACAATAGTAAATACTTGCATGAATGGACTCGCTGGATGTGCGAAGTATATTACGTAATATTAAGTATGAGAACTTTATGGCGCAAAGGAAATCCACTGGACTAGTATATAAAATAAATCTAATAACGTACGGAAATAATATTAATTTTAGTAGTATTAACATTAACCTTTTTCTTGTAATTGAAATTGTACAAATAAGATCTAAACATTACCATTGGAAAACAATAAACATGTATTTCAATTTGATTCCAAACATTACATAGTTCAATATAATGTTTCTGAAGCATTAATTGAATTCAATGTGTACGATTCATAAAAAGAGATGAAACTGCTTTGACATTGTAATATGTCGCATGTATATTTTAATAATGAAATATAGCACTGTGACAATATGTCACGACAGTCTCTTCTGTTACAATACTACTTTTGGACGATGTATGATCATTATCGCAGTTGCGTATTTCAATATCAGCATACTCGAGATACTAGCTATTGTAGTCCAACAATAAGGAGCTCTTGACGCTATCGTCTCGGATAGCAAGGCCTGAAATTCAAGAAACTACAACGTACGGAACACTTCTCGGACGCTGGGAAATGCGCTTTTTAAATTTGGTTTGTCTCGAGTTTGAAAAACGGACAGTGTAGCAGTCTACGCCAACGTATATATTTGCAGCACAGTCTATGCCAACGTATATATTTGCAGCAAAGTCTATGCCAACGTATATATTTGCAGAAGGCATATATATTTGGAAAACAAATACTTATTCAGTTTCGGTCACCCAGAAGTTCGCACCATTTATTTATCGATATTTCATTGATATATTTGTGTCTGCAATATATTTACCTTAGAGAAACTACTTATTTTCATCTCAAATATATTAAGACAGACAATATATTTTTATAAAGCGAATATATTTTTCGGTATAACATATAAATGTTTGCGTCTACAATATATAAATTAGGGAAAAAAATATATTCAGAGTAACGTATATATTTACGTCTACAATATATATTTTTAAAAACAGAATAATTTATATATATTTTTTAGAATATATATTTCTAGGAGTAACGTATATATTTGTAGGATATATATTTTTGGACAGAATATATATATTTCGGAGTAACGTATATATTTGTCTGTATAATATATATATTTGTATTCAGTATATATATTTTACACGCAACGTATATATTTATCTTACAACATGTAGTCACGTATGGCGACTCATATATACGGAAACGTATACTGACCCCGCTTATTTGTTTCATAAGTGATCGCTGTAACGTGTGTTATATATCGAAATGATATAGTTTTACTAATATAGGTGATTATATACTATGTAAAAGACGTTTTGGACCATGGCAGTGTTCGAACCCGTACAATGATCGCTGAACCATGACATTCGATCATAACCCTTATTATTTCAGTTGATAATTCACAATAGATCAACAATCAACAATGATTATCGTTTACAATGAAAGTTTGTTACTTTGTATGGACTTTGCAACATTTTTTATAGACCGTTTGTATGTTCGCGATATTTTGTTAAAATCAAATCTTGTTTGGCATTTAATGTTTCTGGTACCAAATTAACTGGGTAGGGTAGACCTTGGTTACTAAAAAAAGATACTTACATTTTGTCCACTAGTTTTATTTGTATATGACTTTATATACCCCGGTCCAAAACTTTTTTTACCGAGTATATATATTTCTTATGTATATCACACAAATAATTTCCAGAAATTTATTTAATTATTATATTTAAATATATAGATATATTCTGTTGAATACTAAATCAATGAACAGTATATTTAACTTTACATTTCTTCATACTTATATATTGTTTTATTGATATAACAGATGTTAAATGAAAAGATATATTCGTAATCTAAAACTGAAGATTTTGAAAACAACATTTTTTATATTGAAAACTCAAATAACTAACAATTAACGAATTATCTTTACATGGAAAATATATATAAGTATGGTTAGTTCATCACACTATATTGACAGGAAATATAAAACGCTTACATATTACGGTGCGACGTTAAATCATTGCTTTACGCACACGCACGCACACACGCACGCGCGTGATTAAACATCAGTTATTTTCACGGGTTCAGCACCAGACAGTAAGCTTATTGCGAGTCCGTCATTCTTAATTTGCATAATATGCAATGTAGTCGAAGTAGGTCACAGTAAGTCGAGCTGGATTACTGAAAAATATCTAAGTGATAAAAGTCTTTTTTACAGAGTCTGATAACAAAAAAGAGGATTGTTCGTTCCTATTTCCAACGAATTCCGTTGGGCATACTTTTGCCGCTGTAGTAAAACTTTCTGCCAAGAAATGAATGCGTTTGTTTGTTTGTTTGTTTTTCTTGAATGGTGTTTTACGTAATTTTAGTACATGTTAGGCCATATATTCACAAATCGAGCTCGCAGTGGGATTCGAACCCTCAGTGGTGAGAGTCGAGAACGTTTTAGACGCAATGTATTTATTATACCGGTTACGGAGTCAAAAACCTCTTAAAGTTCACCTGAACCATGTGACCTTTATCTCTTTGTTAGTGCCCTGGGTTTGTCATACGACATATTATGCATTGAAAATGTAGAAGCCATATTCGGCTAAAATCATTGGGTTTAAGACATCTTATTATGGTTAGGGACGTAGGCAGAGCCTTGCAATGTGGAAGCCCAATTCTGCTAAAATTAGTGACAAAGCAGAGCCTTTGTGGCGTTTACTCTAGAAATAATTTCTCCGTTATTTTTGGCGCAGTTTCATAGTAAAATTGTAAACTGGGCGCACAGTCAAGTGGGTGCGAATATTAACTTCCAGACTGGGCTTGAATGTCGAACCCCAAACTGGACCCGAAAGTTGAATAATGAACTGAGTCTGAATGTTGAAATACCGAAATTGGTTTGAATGTCGATCCCCTAACTGGGTCTGAATGTTGCATATCGAAAGGTATTTGAATGTTGAACCCCGAACATTCGGACCCAGTTCGAAGTTAAATCTTCAAATGCTGTTCGGTATTCAACATTCGGACCCAGTTCGGTGTTCAATATTCAAACCCAGTATGGTTATCAACAATTAAACCCGGTTCGGTATTCAACATTCAAACCCAGTTCGGTATTCAAAATGTGGGTTCAATTCAAACTGGGTTTGAATATTGAATACCGCAAGGGGGTCCGAATTTGAACCCCGAACTGAAATCAAATGTTGAACGCCGAAATGTTTTTGAATGTTTAATACTGAACTGAATGTTTAATACCGAACTGGGTTTGAAAGTTAAACACCGGAATGGTACGAATGTTGAACCCCGAACTGAGTCTGAATGTTGAATTCCGAACTGGGTTTGAATGTTGAACCCCGAACTGGGTTCGAATTTTGAACCCCGAACTGGGTCTGAATGGTGAACTCCGAACTGGGTCTGAATGTTGAAACCTGAACTGGGTCCCAATGTTTAATACCGAACTGGGTTTAAATGTAGAGCCCGAACTTGGTATGAATGTCGAATACCGAACGGAGTTTGAATGTTGAACCTCGGACTCCAAATGTTAAATACCGAACTGGGTCCGAATTTTGGACTCCAAAGTGGGCTCAAATGTTGAATACCGAGCTGGGTGTGAATGATAAACCCCAAACCGGGTCCAAATGTTGAATATCAAACTGGATCCGAATGTTAAATACTTGATGTTGAACCCCAAACTGCCGGGTTTGAATGTCGAACCCCGAACACCGAGCCAACTTCAAATACATGATTAATAAGTAATAGACCAACTTGGAATAAACATTCGGCAAATATATAAACATGTTAATATATGTTACTTTATTTAAACAATATAGTGTTACATCTAATTTTCTCATGGGGTATACATTTTTCAACTGATTTCCTTTTTCCTAGATATTTGTCTAGTTCTTACATTTGAGTTAAGGCTTGAACATTTGTAATATTTATATAATTAAAAAACTATTCTTTTATGGCTACCGTTATATAATCTTTGAAAAACTTAGCAGTGGTCTACTTTAAAAATATAAAAGTAATTTAAGAATCGTGTTCGACAAAGACAGCCTCACTTCTAGGGAGACGTTATTTACAATCTTCGTAAGATAATTGGTTATGATCCCTTGTATACAATCATTATCTCGCGTATTGGAACACTTATGACACTTTGATTTTGCAACGCAGTGTTTAGTGGTTGACGCATATACAGTTCGCAGCTATGCTTTCCTTTTTAGATTGTGCAATGACTGACCGAGTGCAACCTGAATACGGAAGGTAAGGTAACATTTAATGTTTGTTTCATACCTTCTTTTGTCGTGTCTCCATTGGTTTACTCTCTTGCTGAACTGCTTCTGTAAAATCAGTAAGTACCTAGTGTGGGTCTTCCTAAGCTCTTCGTTTGTATATTCATATATAAATTAGCATCATTATGTTAACGTATATTGCCTGTTAATGCCGCCTAGTGTGATAGAGGATATGACTTGGCACATATTTCCTCATTTACACTGTCCCGTTTAGTTGGGATGAGACGAGTAAATGAGGTTTTCCTACCTTAAAACCTGTTTAAACTCATCTTGTCCCTCACCGTTCTAAGGCGGCAGCTGCATGTAGCCGGTTGTATACCTTTTTATGTTTGCTGTTTATACTTGTGGTATTAACGAACAGCAAAACACCAGTTACGCGTATACGAATTCACTTGAACACAACAGAAGTAAGTACTGTAAAAACTAATTCATCACTTTGAATAAATGGATGCAGACGTTGTTTCATGGAAAGATGGTGTTATTTGTGTGATGTGATTTTTCTCTAAGCTATATCACCGCAAAGAAAACCACCCTTGTTTTCATCTGTATAGGTGTTGTTTCATTTTGTGTTTGTTGTTGGTTGACTTGTGTCCTTAAATACTACATACTTTCCAGTTCGAATTTGATATCTACTTTTACCACTGCGTGCAAACCTTCGTTTAAGAAATAAATTGCATAATAAATCTGCCCCCTACAGTTTAACTTAAAAAGAGGCACAGGAGGGCCTGTATCGCTATATAGGCTGTATGGTGTCCATGATTGAGGTGGGGAGGTGGGGAGAGAATTGAAAGGTGTCAGTCTGTCAGATATGGCTGTACATTTGTTCCCCATTTGTCCAATCTTTCTTTAATGACCGAGACAACTGCATAAAATGAAATTACAACAAAATAATTGCACGGTGCTAAGGGGGAGTGGGGGAGCTCTAAGGGTTGAAATGTATTCTGATAGTAATAATAAATGCAAACGACATCACAAACACAAAAGGGTTGACAATAGGGCTACCGCCTTGGAACGGTCAGTGACAAAGTAGGCCACTGGGGGTTTAAACCGGTTCTAGGGTGCATCAAACCTCACACTTACCCTACTCTCATCGTATTAAAACAGGACAGTGTAAATAAAGTTTCGCTTAACTATCTCACTCCTAATTGAAAAGTGAAAGGCCACCCTTTTTGTAGTATTATCAATTAACAAATTTAACTCTTAAACATCATTTGAACATTTCTTGATAATACCGGAGAGAATAATATATTTAAAACCGCTACTAAGTTGTATGTAATATAAGTATAATTTGCATGACGTAGATACTACGTTTACCATTGCGTGACTGCACGGGGAAATGAGGTCAATCTGAATTGTATAGCTGCACGACTATTGCCAGATAATTGATAAATACATTAACATGTGAATTAATTTACCTGTTCAAAGCTTTCTTCGTCATTAAAATAAAATCTGATACTCGCTTTACACATATCTATTGTCGTGAATTGATTTCGATTTAAATAAACATAAACATATTCATGAAACAAAACATGGCCGAGGAACTTTAAGTTCTTTCCCAGAAACCATTTTTTCCTATTATTGGTAAAGTATTCCAGTGATCGATCACAAATGCAATTCCAACCTGCCCTTTCAAATAAGTTACCAGTATTGCATTAAAATAGGGTAAGAAACAATGAGGTGTTTTCGTTAAATAAAATGCGTAATCAAATAATCTCACATTCTCCTTGATAGCAGTATGTCTCCACTGATGTAGTCTACTAAAAGCCAACATTGTTTATATTGATGCTGAATAATTTACAATGTGTACAGTAGCGCATCTAGGGCACCTTCAACCTTCAAAACAATAAAGTATGCATCAGTGAAAATGAACTAAGATTGCGATTTGTTTAATTAAATTTTGTATTTTGAGGTTGTCTTTTGATTGGTGCAAACCTGTACTCCCTCATGTCTCAAATCATCCTTAATCCGCGTGTTCGTACTAAGATGTAGTACATGGAATAAACTATGTCATTCTGGTATATATAGACGTTTGTATTCGTATATGTATAGAATTTGCTTTAATTATATCACACATATCTAAAAAGCCTTAAATATTGGATGTTGTTCAGTCATTTCATAGATTTTGACTCAGATGCACTGATTTGAGACACTTGCGAAATGCGTATTATCCTCAAGCTATCAGTAAAGGACTGAGGCGTTATCGGAAATTATTAATTCAAACGCAAACCATCAGTCTGAGAGTGTGCTCATTTCATATACAATGTGAACGCCGCTTGCTAAAGTTGGTTGTATCTTAATTTACTAGAAACATGTTGGTCTGGAAAACTCGACGACTCGGTTGGTTTTAGTTTTCAAGTCATAAATATTAACTACAAATAGGGAGTTTATGTTTCAGTTGTACATATATTTCAATATGACATTATCTATAATGATGTACACAACAAAAGCTGAACGAGTCGTCGAGTTTTCTAGTCCATAAAATAGCAATAATTAAATCGAACGCATATGAGCATTGAATTGACTACCGTCATTATATCAGATCACCTCTTGTCCCTTTGGCATGTTTCGGCTATGATGTTTCTCTCCGAGATGTTTCTTTATATCACCGCCAGGATACCAAGATGTGTATACTTGTCAGTTTCCAACACTCCAAGAATGTTTACTATTCACAAACTCATGTTTCGTTGCATTAAAAGCAATTATGTCTTACTTGTTTGGATTATAGTCAACTCGCTGTGTGCAAGAGTAGCAATAACAAATGTCCATCATATTTGGAAGACCATTTCTGGAGAAATATATTAAAAACATATCATCAGCTACTGTTGGAAATGTTACACAGTGCGGAAACTTCACAAAATATTGCCGGACTTTAAAGACACATATCATTATACGTTTTATGCATGATACGTTTCTTTTAATATGTCAAAATCCATCTCAGCTTTATTTCTCTTATAGAATAATTGTATTTTCCTAAACATTTTATGCAAAAAAATGAGTTTGACACACATTTTTACAACATCGGTTTCTTGGTTGTTAAGGAAAAAGCAATTAATGATGATACTTTTTAAATTTTAACATGTTTTTATACAATTTCGTCTTTTATAAATAAAAATAAATTATAATAATTCCATTTTGCTGTCCATTATAAATCTTTTTTTGAATGTATTCTCATCAAAATCACTGATTTTTTGGAAAGTAAAGGTGCCATGTAACAGTTTAGCTTCTTCATTTTTTAATAAATACTGGAAAGGTGTACCCTTGGTAGTAGCAGACTCGGTTTTATTGATAATGATTTTATTATTTATTGAACATATGAATTTTCCAATCGGTTTGTTATTAGGTCTGTGTATAGTGTGTTTATAATATTATCATTCGCCACGGAATGATATTGACATTTACATATCTAAATTGTAAGCCTTTATTGTCAACAAATCATTCAGTTATGTTCGCATTACTATCTCATCAACGGAATATCACAGTTATTCAATCCACTACTTCATTCAAGTAGCTTTGTAGATATTTTCCAGTCATGCTTTATATGTTACTAATTGTTAAGCTCTACGAAAGGTAAAGTTCAGGCATAAACAACCACAGACAAAGGAAACATGCACAATATTTACTTGATAAGGTACAAAAACAATGCTTTTTACTAAGGACAAAAATGGCAAAGAACATATTAAGTTACCTGGTCATAGCGACCTCCCTTGCAGGTAGTGTGCCTATATATCAGACAAATTACCGTTTAAACATGGTTACACACAATTGAATAGTAATACATTATAATATTTTATAAATATAGTATTATTGATCATGGAATGATTTTGACACTGACATATCTAAATCGTAAGCCTATATCGTCAAATATCTGTGATATTGTGACGCGAAATATCTAACACAAGAATAGTCTTCTTTAATATGATTTTATTAAACTACTATCTAACTATTTACTTTCACAATATACACAATTGTATTTCAATAAATGTACAATTTATATCGTTCAAGCAGTCCTAACGTTCAAACGGAGTGCGAGTTAGGCTATCAAAATGAATCTGCCCGAGGAAGGGCAACTTGCTTCTTATATAGCGGAGATATGTCCCTCTTTCTGACTGACACGTGTGCTCTTAAAAATGGACTCTGACCTCCGAACCTGATCCAAAACTGGCTTTAAAATACAAATCTGAGCATTTTGGAGTAAAAACATTATATAACTTACTTTCAAAACTACTAGATACAGGGTACTTATATAAGCCTACCATTTTTTAGAAACAAGGTAACCCCCTCACTCGTGGTTGCCGAGTGTTTCCACGGTCATCTCATTGTTTCATCATACAAACCACCCATTAGGCTATACGTTTTGGTCATGCTGTTGCTAAATATATAGTTAATTAGGTTGACCAAATCGATGCTTACACAACTATTCGTTAGAGTGCAAGGTGACCATATCACCCTAACTGATCATTCTAATAAGTGTGTTTCATCCAGGTTAGGCGGTCAGGACTTTAATAGCTACCAATTATTTGAACTGGTGTAACCTGGGTATTCTGAATGGTCATCTCGTACATGTACTGCCCATAGACAAGTACAAGCTATTAACCGACTTAAAATATATCGACTATAACACATATTTGTTAGTGTTTATTCGGCCGTTTTAACCAATCATTTGTCTCATTTTGCCAAATGTTCATTGATAATATTCATGAAGTATGTCCAATAACGATCTTCATGATTAGGCGCGTGTCCTGAACAGACAGAATATTGATAGTCCTGTGGTAAAACATAAAGCCGGTTTCTTAATGGTGACTATTTCTCTTCGTAACATCTATTCTATACTTAGGCCAGCTTTCAATTTCTTATCTTTAATATATACGAAATCCGCTCTGATCTTCATGGTCAATTAGATTTTACTCTTAAATTTTATATTAACATTTTGTTAACTTATGTCACATTGTTTGTTTTACAATGTTATATATCCAAACTAGAAAGGAGTTAGCTGATTTTCAAAAAGGCCACTTAACTTTATCAGTCACGGATATTTTTTCTTAAACCTGGATTACTTTGTTTAATTGTTCACGATCTTGACATTGAATTTACATGGTCATGTCCACCTCTCTCTTAAATCGGGATGAATGAATATCGTGCATGGCATTAATTTATGTTTTCCAACAAATGATGACGTTTCAATGTATTATCATCTCGCAAATTTTAGACCTATATGTCATTTATGAAATATTTCACTTTGCTCTAGAGATTTCTTTAGGCAGGTCAAGATGACTACTTGTTCATCGTTTCATGTTCTAATATAGGTCACATTAATTACTGTGTACGGTTTAGCAACGATTTAATAAGCGTAATTTTGATTTCAATAACATAATTTTAAAATAAAATCCCACATGTGTATATTGGTTAATGTAGGACCATCTGAAACACTTAAAAGTGATTTTAAAAGTGTGTTGCAAGATTCTTAACAAATAATTTAAGAGTAAACGATGTGGAGATGCAAATGGTAAACGGTCAGGGCCTCATATTTCGGTCTTGTGAAAAACTAGTAGGCAAGTTTTACTACTGCAATGTGACATAAAAATATTTAACCATTAATAAAACAATGGTATTTGCTAAACTAACTGGTCAAATGAAGGTGTTATAGCATACAACGCTAAATTAGATCAACCGAAACATTTAAAGTTTCAAGTTGTTAATTGAATTGTAATTACACTGTCGTAGCACATAATGAATTCAAGAGTAAAATTGCGTGTTGATTAAGAGGCGCGTACGCCATAGGAAGTGTTCTACCTTCAGGCAACTTGAGAAACATTGTCAAATCCGGAGAATATAACTCGGATTGTCTTTAGTTTGTGTTTGTTTGTTATTTTCAATAATAAAATGTGTTAATTATATAAATCGTTTCAAATTGAACATGTATGTTAATTTGTTGAAACAAATCAAATGTATAATATGATGTATAACTGTTTTGAAAGTAATGGCTCAACGTTGAATATCTTTTGAGTCGTGTGGTCGTGAATTCTCTTTCCACTTACTTACACCATGCTTTCCTTATTATAAAAGTGTATTTATGTGATAAGCTGCTGTGGCAATATCACATTTATTTAGTTCATAAGTCATTTTTCAGAGGAAGTATTGGCAAATGTTATTTTCTTTTTAAAGAATATTATTATCCAATAACAGTTAAATTGCAGTGTAATGCATGGCGGAACATTGCATTGTAGTGATAATAGCCACCGGGGAATGATAATGACCCGAAGGCCTTTATCTTTCTTAGAGGATATTATCACTGAAAGGCACTGCTCAGCCATGTATTAACATTTTTATTACATGATTACCTAAATATTAAAAACAACAGAATGACTACAATGATGTTATAAAAACTTAAAGTGTAGATTTCGCGATATTAATCGTAATCTTCCGCTTTACAGGCATAGCCTATGTTTTAACATTTCAGCAGCTACTAGTTGTGTTTAATAGTAGAAAGACAATTAATGATCATGCTAATAGTATATTGGTTTTGCACATTTAACAATTTTCCAGTTAAGAGAATCCTTCCGAGTACGGCGAGTAAAATCTACGGATAAGCGTTTTCTGCAGTATGAAAATTGTCAAAAACATGTTTTTAGGAAATGATTTGATAGTTATACTATTAGTCTGAAAATAACATCAGCATGACAATCTGACAATGAGTGGTAGTTTACTGAATTATTTTAAACGTTATGTAATTTGTTTTTAATTGTACCAATTTCAATTTCAATTCAAATAGTTTATTGGCATAACATATACATGTGTATTGCCTTCAAATAGGCGGGTTACACAAACATACAGAGAAGAAACATAATACATATATACATCCACTCTTTCCACTACATCAAAATAAGAATTTATAGTTATTAGTTAAATGTTATTAACAATTTTCAATATTCAATATTCAATTAAGGCAAATTAATTAAATGTAGTATTTATACATTATAGACATACAATGCAAAATGAAATCAAACAAGCAGTTTTTATGTAAAATAGTTCAACCTCAACTTATATAGTAAATATATTTTCAGGTGTTATACATTATTTTGTATTAATCAACTTTATTTCTTAATTCATTTGCTAAAAACACATACTTAGCTAAACTTTTTAACAAACCCGATTGATCAGATTTCATAAGTGAAATGATTTTTTGTTTTGTTGGAAAGGAGCAATACTATTTAGGCAAACATTCTTTACGTAAGTTTCTATATTTTGGACAAATCATTAGAAAATGATACTCATGTTCAACAACATTCATATTACAATGGACACACACTCTTAAATAACGATCTATATTACGAAATCTACCTTCTTCTATTGCTAATTTGTGTGCAGAGCATCTTAGACGTGTTAATGCTTTTCTATGATTAACATTACTAACTGAACATATATATTTTTCAACTTCATATACTGATTTAAACATTTTATAACTTTCAAGTTTAGGCGATGCATCTACATGTGCATACCATGATTGTAGATACTGATCAATTATTCGTTCAATAACTCTTTCAATTTGGATATTTATTACATTGGTATTATTCCATAGATAATTAAATCCTAGACTGTTTAACATAGACATTACTTGATATGACCACGAACTTGTATTCAGTATGTTACCATTTACATCTGTATCATTATTAAAAACTTTACTCATTAAACTATCAGGATTTTTCATCACTTTAAACCAATATTTTATTATTCTAATCCATCTCATGACAGCAAACGGCAATCTACCTAATTCGCCATATACGGCATTATTAGAAGTTTGACTTCTTACTCCTAATATTTGTTTTTGACATTTAACATGAACGCGTTCAATATCAGGAGCATTATGCAATCCCTATATTTCGGAACCATAGTTTAATATAGGAGCAATCATTGCATCAAACAGTTTTATTTTTTCCGATATTTCAAGAGGGACAATATTAAACAAAGAATTTAGTGAAAATAGCGCTTTCATTGCTTGTTTTGCTAACGTTTTTTGTGCTTGATAAGACGAACCATTAGCGAATAAGGTGACTCCTAAATATGTAAATGTATTAACATTATTTATCTTATTACCGTCATAAAATATATCAACATTTTCAATTCTTGTACCAGTTTTAAAAATCATGGCAACGGTTTTATCAGTGTTAACTATTATTCCCCATTTTTTACAATAAATACATAATTGGTTAAGTAAAGATTGCAGTCCTTTCTTTGAATAAGAAAACAGAACGGTATCATCAGCAAACAATAATACATATAATTGTAATTCATCTATTGTAACAGTATCAAATGTTCCGTTACTTAATGATTCATTCATATCATTTATAAATAAAATAAACAACACGGGAGACAATGATTCACCTTGTTTCACGCCCATGTAGCTATCAAAAAATTTACTTAATGAACCATTAACCTTCACACAAGTTTTAACACTAGCATACATTGCTCTCAATATAGTCACCATTTTGGTAGAAACACCATAATTAATTAATTTTAACCATATTCCATCTCTATACACAAGATCAAAGGCTTTACGGAAGTCGATGAAAGAGCAGTATAGTTTTTTTCTTTTCCCGTTTAATTATTCTTTTATTAAACTTTGTAAAACAAAACAACAATCAATCGTGCTTTTCTTATTTCTGAAGCCAAACTGGGAGTCGGATAAAATATTATTTTCATTAGCCCATTTTCTTAACCGTACATCAAGTAAATTAGAAAATATTTTAGAAAATATACTAGTCAAAGTTATACCTCGATAGTTATTTGCATCGTTTAAATTACCCCGTTTTGGCACTGGTACAATGATACCATTTGTCCAAGAATCTGGGTATATACCTTTTTCAAACATGTAATTAAATAATTTATATAGCATAGGTGAAAATATGTTGATCCAATCAATAAACATTTCCGGAAGTAATAAATCAAATCCAGCACTCTTTTGTCTTTTAAGGGATAATATAGCCTTGTTAACATCGTCTAAAGTAAATAAACTGTCTAATTGTTCGACATTTCGTAAAATCTGATCTGCAGCCGACAATCTATTTATAACATCTCCGTTACTATACATATCTTCTGCAGAAAATAATTTTTTAAAATGAGTTCAAAAATCGTCAGCGCTCAAATTACAACTAGATTGCTGCTTATTCCCCTTTAATCGCCTAATTTCGTCTCAAAACTTTTTTGGATTACTTCGCGATAGATTGTGCAATACATTTTTTTGATTAACAGTATATTTGTATCTAGCCGCTTACCGGAAAGTACAATACGGGTATTAAATGACCTATTTTTACGATACGCTTTGTTCGCCTGTCTCAGTTCCGCACATGCAATATTACAATCCTTCGTGAACCACGGATTATGGACTTTTAAATTAGTATTTGTATTATTATATGTCACCCCGAATATAGAATATGAACATTTGTACAAGGTGTTAGCAAATGTATCAACACCTTCATTAAAATTAATATTTTCGGTTATGATGTTATCGACAATTTCCTCAAATTTCCCCGAATCAACAATTAATGTATCCTTATATTGAGTTTTCTTATCGTCATTCCAACGTATTTTATTTTTATACTTTATATTACTATCATCGCTAACTGCTTCAACATTTTTAATTTTAAGACTGACCTGTATAGGTGAATGTGATGAAAAAGAATAAAAATCATGGACTATAAACTTTCCAATCAGTTTAAACAACTCATTAGACATAATAACATAATCAATTAAGCTTTCACCGTTCGCATTCATAAACGTCATACTCCCAGTACCCGCATCTTCACCCACACGGCCATTTACAATTCGTAAATCAGTACTTTGACATATATCAAGTAGTTTTTGACCAGACGAATTACACACATTGTCTTGAGATACTCGTTCTGGTAATATATCAAGTAGTTTTTGACCAGACGAATTACACACATTGTCTTGAGATACTCGTTCTGGTAAAATTAAATTTGAATTTGGCTCAATATGACAATCTATAACAGGAATAAAAGTTCAAAATTTACAGTTTCGTCAATTATATCACTTTTATGATCACATCTACTGTTAAGGTCGCCAATAATTGATACTTTACCTAATTGTGAATAGGTATGGATATACTGTTCCAATAACTCGAAATGTCCAGTTTCATGTATATTGAAATAAACAGAGTTAGATGGGGGTATGTATAAAAAACAAATAAATACATCTGACAATAGATTAAAAAAAGTTTTACAAAGCTTAATCCATATAATTCCTGATTCATGCTTTTCTAAAATTTTAACACCATTTATGATTTTTTGACTTACAAACAGACAGACCCCACCATGACCACGTCTACTACTACCATTTATACTTTCAGGCCTGGGTACATCAAAACACTCATAACCAGATAAACTAAATTCGTTCTCATTACGTTGCCAAGTTTCGGACAAAAATACAATATCAAAATTATTAACAAAATTCAAATAGTCTTCATCGTCACAACATGATTTCAACCCTTCAATGTTCCATGATACAATCGATAGTTCATGCCCTTCTCTGTGACCCTAGTCGGTAGGCTGGTGTGTGTACAGTTTATTGTTAATGAAGAGTTTGTCTCTAAGCAAGTAAGCCCGCTTGTTGTCCTTTCTTGCTTGAATCATAATGGGAATGAGCTCCTTACGACGTTCTTGGACGATCTGTGGTTGCTGATCGAAAATCGCATATTGTGTGGCCTTTAAGTTAACATTTTTTAATGCATTTTTTACTTCAAGTTTTGAACTTGTATTCAGGAATTTCGCTACTATTGGTCGCATTTTACCATTAACTCGACTGCATTACAAGCCCATGTTGTCGATAAAAACGTTGGCGACATCACCTTTTTCAATGGCAAATTCTGGACTATTGTCGATTTGTGGGCCTGCTCTTCAACGAAATGCGATACTAAAATACACACTGTTCAATAAAAAATGTGATCTTGTATTTAGGTAAACATGTAATAATTGTGTTTAATCATTTATTATTCCTCGACAGGAAGAAATATAAAAAGATCGGACAGAGAAAGTAGCTTTCAAGGAGGACAGTCAACCACAAAACACAGAAACAAACACGCAAACAGACAAACAAGAAGGCAAAATTAATAATCAATGCAAACGACAAATAAGGTTGTGCTTATGTTTGGTAAAGGCAATTATTCGGGAACAGTTGTATTTTTGATGCACTATTTTAACAAATGCCCTTGTACATGCATGATATTAAACATTATATTTAAATAACTTTTATCTGTATTTGCATGTATACCAATAATAGTATGTACTATTTACGTAATTGATTTTTGTGAGCAGTGTGTTTGTATTCTTTTTAATGATTTCTCAAAATTAATGCCTGTAATATATCGATTCCTTGATATTTGACTTTATACGGATTAGTATTTTTATTATACGACACATGCTAATGTAGAAACATATATGTAGATGTATATAGTAATTAGTACACTTAAGGCATATATGTAAAATAAAGAATGGTATGTTTAGTTCGTTAATAAACTGTTTGTGGGCGCCGTGTATTGAGTATGCAATCGACAAAGCATATTCCGTGGGCGAGTGATTAGAGTCTTACTTGAAATCACTTGACCCTCGCCGCTGTGGGTTCGATCCCTCAGGGGCCTAGGGATCTTTATACGAGGAGTCTTTCCAGCTGGCTTGCGGAACTTTGGTAGTTCTACACATGTGCCCGACGTGCACGAATGTTGCCCTGGGGTCTTCCTCCACCAATGGAAGCTGGAAAAGGTCGCCACATGACCTTACTTGTTGGTGCGACTAAAACATCCAATTCAATTCAATTCTTGACAAAGCATATGACACATGAACACCTACGTTGTTAACAAAAACCGAGAACCGGTCTTCCTCCACCAATGGAAGCTGGAAAAAGTCGCCACATGACCTCACTTGTTGGTGCGACTAAAACATCCAATTCAGTTCTCGACAAATCATATACCCATCAAATCCTACGTTGTTAACAAGAACCGAGAACCGGTTGGATGGGATCAATATTCAGTACATTCTTGGCAAATGTACTTACAATAGTATCTGTGTCTCCGTCTATGGTTTATTTTATGTCCGATATTTGAATGTTTAACTGCGAGTATATTGTTCTACGTGATCATGATTTCGTTCTACGTTCGAGCGAGACAATGTTGAAGCAGTTACATACAGAAAGCTATTTTTAGAACATCGGTTAACAGCTTAAACTTGCTACAGCTACGTGTGCTACTCTGTATACGTATACATACTGACTCGAACAAGAAACGCATCTCGCGAAGTTCCGTTATATATTGTTTATATTGCACACTTAATTTCGCTTAACACAAAGAAATTCCAAGCTTTTGTAAAAAAGATGTTGCATTTAACAGGTTAGTAGAGTACTCAAATGCCAAATTGTCGGAACCAATCAGCTTTATTCCATACTTGTTTCGTATAATATATTTTGAAATATCTTAACATTGTATTGTTTCAAAAGTGTTGCCTTATATAAGTCACAAACCACGAACCTTCGGTTCAGTAGACGACGCTCTAACCGACTGCGTCAGGTGTGGTTAATGTGTGGTTACATTGACGTTTTTTAAGTATACCTATTTTATTCTATTAATACCTTTGTTTGGCTGACCACTTGATATATAAGCCTATATAAACTCAGGGGATGGCCGTTCAGACTTAAACTATTTGTAAATAGCACTGACAGCCTAAATATTAATTAACGCTGCATATTTGCAACTAAAATCTTAAACATATATAACTGCAAACTACACTTAACACACATCAAATTCTAGCGACTATATATATGTAAATGAAAATACAAAATTAAACAATTGAAACAAAAGAAGAACATACACACGGTAAACTAGACTACAAATATGATCTTAACTTCTTAAAATGTATTTTAAATACTCTGAACCACACATTTGTGAAGTAAATATTTCAAAGGGAATTTAATGCCGACTATTTGAGTCGATGATAGTTGAGTAGCCTCTAATATTATCAACATAAACAAACAAAGGGAAACAGCCAGTCTACCATATTATTAGCTATTCTCACCTAACCGGAATGCTCAAAGGTGAGTTATTTGAGTCACTATAAGGACGCCATTACCATATACGGTCACAAATTTAAACAATATTCTTCTCAAGATCCGCTGAACAGATTTCGTCAGTTTTACTTTATTTATGATTACCAACCCCTATGTAATACAACATCTACACATGAAGTCCCTGGGCTCAAATTGAGGTCAATGCTTGTCAAATTGATACACATTAGGTCAATGGGACGTCCAAGATGGACGCCATTACCATATATGCTCAAAACCTTAAAATAAATATTCTCAAGAACCACTGAACAAATTTCGACAGTTTTTCTTTATAAATGATTGCCAACTCCTAGACTATAAAAGTTATACAAATGAAGCCCTCGGTGTTAACAATGGCCGCGCCCCGATACCCAACGTTTGTATAAAGAAGTTTTGCATAGATTTATATATAGAGAGTTATATAGAAAAAACAATATTTTTCTCTGAGATTAGATGTAGCATCAGCTTAATATGCTAAACAACAATTTTCAGTGGAAAAACTAAAACTAATCTTCTCTGAAACTACAAGTGCCAAAGGATTAATATTTTGCATTTACTATAAGCTTATGGTCCTCTAACAGGTTTGTTAAAATGGTGATCCTGGGTCACATTTGGCCCCACTCCAAGGGTCACATGTTTTACCTAGACATATAGTGAAAAACTTTTTAAAAAATCTTCTTTTCTGGAACTGCATAAGCCCTAGTCTTAATACTTTGCATTTACCAAAAGATTATGTTGCACTACCAAGTTGTTCAAATCATTTCCTAAAAACATGTTGTTGATGATTTTCATTCTGCAGAAAACGTTTATCCGTAGATTTGGCTCGGCGTACTCGGGATGATTTTCTTAATGGATGTCAAATTTAGATTCGCCTCGGGGGGATCACATGTTTTACTTACAGACTTACATAGGGAAAAACGTGAATTTCATATATTATATGAAGCATCAGCTTATCGTCCTCTACCAAGTTTTGTTCAAATGGTGACATTGGTGTCAAATCTAGCCCGACCCAGGAATCACAGTTTTTCGAGATAATTAACTTGCTGATTATATTCCAAATATTTCAAAAATTCAGAAAGTGCTAGAATGTGTAATTATAAGTATAAAAAATAGAAATATTATGTTCAATTACAACAAAACCGTATTTGACCTTGCCATAGTAAGAAACATTCCTAAAGGATATGAGTGTAAAACATCAAAATATTGCCATGCTGCAGCAGGTCATGTCATCACGGGTAATATTGATAATAATAGACAGATAACCGTATTTGTTTTCTAAAGGTCAGAAGTATATATTGCATTCAATTATTGACTTTTTAATGCATATCGTGCTCAGATCGTCCAATGAATTTAGTAGAAAAGGCCGTCGTAGCGAACATGTGGCTCGAACTAACCTTTCTACTTGGAAAAAATATATTCTTAAAATTAAAGATACCCATATTAACTTGTATAATGCTAAACCCACTTTACTTCCTTAGAGACCTAGGTTTTCGTTTCGTATTTAAAATCGGGAATTCAAGAATTCCTTAATAAATTTATTTTACTTCCGGCTGAAAAAGCAGGTAGTACTGTAATTATTGTTTGACGCCTACATGACGTCAATGTTTGAACTCTGGGACTCGATAGAACTAATTCGTATACTCCAATCCAATCTACTGAGGATGATGTTGTTTTCAAGCATATCACGCGGTGTACATTCAAGGCTGGGGTAGACGAAAAGAAAAACAAACTTTCAACTATATACTGGATTCCTAAATTACATAAATAGACTGAGAAATCCCGCTTTATGTCCAATTTTCGTGCCTGCACGACTACAAACATCTCCAAACTTTTAACATTATGTCTTACTGCTTTTAACGATCACGTTAAACAGACGTGTGCTAAAGCTGATGAGCGCCTCCATGGCCGTGGGGTTAACGACGTAGAGTTGTTCTCGTCTCTCACCGATGCGGGTTCGAATCGCACTGGGATCTCGACTTATAAGTGAGGAAGTGTCGATTCCAACGGATGGTAGTAGGTGTATAGTACTTGTTAAACTCAAAAAAAGTGGGTGGTCTGCCTCCACCATAGAAAAATCGACCGTCATATATAGTCTTACATTTTATTTAAATGACAAAAAACACCATACACAAAAAATCAGGAGAAGTTTTGATAACATTTGCAATAAATGTCAAGTTTTATCTATCAGTACTAATAACTTCTCAACACGATATACAACTTATCGAAGGCAAGCTTTTTGCTCTCATTAAAAAAACGTTCGCTAGAGATAAAACTACAGTTTTAGCCTGTAATAATATTAAAGCGTTTGTTTAATAAGGGCATCTCATTCATTACACTATGTGGACCTTCCAAAACGTTTGTGAAGAACTCATTTTCCGATTAGATAATATTTCCATCAGGTATGTAGACAAACTATTAGTATTCTTATAGGCAATTCTTGTCGCAGATTTGTTCTAGTATTGCTATGAAAAAGATCTCATGTTGAGCCTTTCATCCGATAGTCCGACAGATGTAATTGAAGCCTTTAATGACACCTCTCGGTATTTGGATGGAATACTGAACATTGACGATCCTTTCTGTTTTACTCTGGTTAATACTATATATCCTCAACAAGGCTAACATTTCTGATACTGTCGCCTATTTTTCTTGATTTACATCTCTCTATTTTAAATTTAAAATTCAATAGTAAAATCTATGACAAGAGAGATTAATTATCCCCAATTATATGGTGATGGTGATGGTCACCGAGCTAATAAGCATTTGGTCTATACTTTTAACTTCTTTACTTCCTAGAGCTTGTAGTCGTGTTGAGGACATTAATATTCGTAATGTTTGTTTAACTAAAAACCTACTCCAGTTGAGATACCGTTACCACAAACTTTGAAAACCCTTTGCAAATTGTATTATCGTAACCCCGATCTCCTTTTAAAATATAATTATAATATTCTTAATCTTCTGCGACAAGGTATTTGACAACCTGAGTTCAAAGGTGAATTCTTTCACAACATGTGTAAGATCCTTGGTCATAACAATTATACAGTCGTTATAACACAAATGAAAGATTATCATTTTGCGACTCTCTGCATGTTTAGTGGTTGACCGATTTACAGTTCGCCATTATGTTTGTCTTCAACCTTGTCTTGTCGTACCCTTAACGGTTTTTCCCATGTAGTTCTGGATTCTGCTAAATCAGTGAGTACTTGCGTTGTGGCTTTCTATGCTTTTATTATATATACATGATCATTTATGTGTTTTACTAATATCTCTGATTAATGCTACTTTGTTTGTTAGAGAATATAACCAAGCGGGGTTAACTTTATTTATACTGTCCCGATTCTTTGGAATGATAATATGGTAAGAGTGAGGTTTGGTGACCCTATAACCTGGTTTAAACCCACAGCTGCCTTTTTGCCAAGGAATGTTCCAAGGTGTAGCCCTATTGTCAACCCTTTTATGATTATGATGCCATTGTGGTTGACTGTAAAACTTGAATACTACATTACCTGTTCGTCTTTTATATCTACTTTTAGATAGACCTGTATAGGAAACCCTTTAAACAAATATATTTATAAGAGCTAAAGGTTTAATAATGTGCAATTAACATTAGCTTACAGTCATCTACCAAATGTGTTCAAATGGGGACCCTTTCGTTAAATTTGGCCCAGTCACAGTTGTCACATAGCATAAGCTTATTGTCTTTTATCAATTTTGTTTAAATGTAGGTCATGGGGTAAACTCTTGCCCGCCCTGGGAGTCATAGATTTATAAAAGCTTTATATAAGAAAATCTTTAAAAAATGATCCTATTCTCTTCTTCTTCTCTGAAATTACAAGAACCATACGTTTAATATTTTACAACCATCAAACCAGCTTTTGCACGGGGGTCATTCCCACCGTTGGGGACATAGACCTTTGGTCATAACTTGGAAACGGTTGAGCCCTCCACCCTATAACCATATATAACGTACTGGGCCTGGACTCCTTAAGGCGGGTTCGGGAATTTGCAATTGAGCCATCATCTGCAAGATCTAATGCTGTTATGAATAAATACTGAAATTTTAAACTTGATTGTTTTTTTATTTTTGCAAAGACCACCAGATAAGCGATTTAAGCAGATCATGGTTACGATTATAAAAAATTGCAAAGGTTTTACGAAGTTTATGGTAACGGTAGCCCTGATGGAGTAGCGTTTTATTTATACAAAGATTACGAATATTAAAATCTTCAACTCGAGTACAAGCTCTAGAAAAACGAATAAGTTGGTACACATTTGCCCCATTACAAATCAGTAGACTAGTGTTATTACTTACTGGGATCATTTGGGATCATCAGACTAAGTATTCATGGTTTTAAAGTAGAATATCGCTTATGCCGGCTCTAGAGGCGTAAGAGGTGTTGCACTTAGCATTACTTCTCACGAACAGATTCAATAAAACCGAATCTGCTACTGTGATCACTTGTTTGTGTTTGCTGCTTCCAATGGATCCCCTTTTCAGTATTTAAACGGTGATGTTATATGTCGCGTTTAGGAATGGTTTAATGCTGGGTGGCGGCGGTAAAAAAAGTCGTGTTATTACTTACTGGTCCTTTGGGATTATCAAGCCCAATATTTGTGGCGTTAAAGTAGAATATCGCTTAAACCGGTTCTATGAGGCGTGAGAGGTGATGCACTTTACATTACCTCTCATGAACAGACTCGATAAAACCTAGTCTGCTTCTTTTATCAATTACTTGATGTGTTTTTGCTTTCAAGGGATCCTCTTTTCAGTATTTATTTTCATGAATATCTTGATCTACTTTTTCAATATAACAGTAATTTTCAGCCGTCTCCTGAGACAAGGACTATCACAAACAGACTTTAAGGGTGACGTGGTTTACAATCTTCGTTAAATCGCTGGTCATGGTCACTGGCATACTATATTTATCAGTATAGATACTGGCGGTACCAGGACAGTTTTCCCCTCGCAACGGGTAAACAAGCAATTATCAAGTTGCCTGCAGCTGTTCTTAATGCAAAAATGCACACCCAGATGCCACTACAACTATATAAACAGCTTAATTGCCCCGCTCGGGAAAAACTATCCTGATACTGCCAGTATCTATACTACTCGCGAATCCTGTTTATCATTTCAACACATACTATACTATAAGCTAAACTATTTTAATCCAGTCTCCTATTATAAATAATCAATAAATAATGTTTTTGCAAAAGCCCAGCAGGACACGCATCTCATTTACCACTGGCGATCGTGTTAATTATTATGAAAGAGTTATTTGATACTATAGATTTTAGTCTTGTGTTTTTCCGAAAAGAAATCAGACCATATAAATCATTATAATGTGTTCTTATATATATATACTTGTTTATATACCCGTTGTCGGGCGTTTGTTGATTTGCATATATAGATTATTTTCGGCATAACATTATAAGTATATGTGCACCTCCTGAAACACAGTTCAATGTTGGACATACTTATAATCATTAGCTCGTCAATAAATACAAGTACAGTATGGCATGTATTTTGAATTGAGAATTGATCGTTTGGAAACGCACGCGCGTACGCACACACGCAAACACACACACACACACACACACACACACACACACACACACCAACAACACACACCAACAACAAATATCGTCAAAACACGAAGACTTGATTAAACTTCCGGTATTCCATTCATGGATCTGTCAATTAAAAACTAGTGTACTAAATACATTAATTCGACGACGTTTCTTGTATAGCGTATATGTGTGATACCGCGAGAATGCTTAACAGTTAATACCACTGAGGTGTGCAACAGCTAATGACGTGCGATAAAAAATTGCAACTGAAATTTAACGCACCACATGTTAATTACTTAACTTTTTTAATTTCTATTTAGTAATACATAGTAGAGAACCACGACAATATGAACGTAAGTTATTCATCGCTACTCACAACACTGAACATTTCTTTGCACATTTTTTCTTTTGTTTCGATTACTATATACACACTTTTATAAATCATGTTTGAAATCAATAACTTAATAAACAAAATACCAAGATAATAATTGCACTGTTTCATGTACAGAAATTTAGTTGTTTTATTAATAGTCTTATTTAAATAATTTTCAAGAGTAAATGCGTTAATCAATTTCAAAACGCCCTGGAATTTCTCTTAGTTTAAGAGTAGAGATTGTCAAATGGTCCGAAAATAGAGGTCATATAGACGAGAGACGGTATGCAATTAATTGCCAGGTTCGTGCATGTTGTTTAGTAGCCTATATAAACACATAATATGTTATTTAGAGCCACCCCGGAGAGAGTGGGGATGGATACATAGGAATATTGAAACCTGCCCTACTCTTATTAAAGAATAGACTCCTAGTGTTCCCAAACACGAGAACTTCCACCCCCTGTTTATGGGGCTAGCGTGTTCCAGTGGATAGCACGGTGTGTAGCTAGAGGATTCAACACTCTACGGCGCCAATCCGTTGGTGTGTTCTTGGGAAAGAAGATTTTCCTTTCGCCTCGTCCGTTGGATACTTATCAGAAATCATAGATTTACAATACAGTGAACCGTTAAGAGTACGACAGGACATGATTGGAGAAATACCAACATAACTGTTCTTGGGAGCTTGTTACAATAACGTTTGAATTCCCTATAAAGCTGCAGGTACGCGTATTTATTGTATGCTTATCATTAAACTGAAGTAGGTATACTAACATGGGTTATAAAGTCAGTAATAACATCTTTTAGGTGATCATGGCAAAAAACAAATTACAAACAAAACAAAATAAACGCTAATGCGGTATTATTAATCTTGATGATTTGCACACTGGCCTTGTTACTGCGGTAATTAGTATTTGCATATATTTAGAATGATTCCACCAAAATAAGATTGAACTTACATGCCGTAAAACATGTTTTACTGACGAATTGCACTAACCTGTTTAAAATTACCAATTAATGTTTTGATTTTACAATAAGCAAACTTTTTAAGCGGAAATTAAGGTTTTATTTCAGTCCCCAGTCAATACCGTTTTGAATTTGGTATGCAAGTTAATACTCGGACCACGTAATGTAAAGTATACTTTGCTAAATTAACAAAAGATGGCAATATTAATATTAATATTCTTAAAGTTTTACTCATTTATTGCTTGAAATGGAGATAACACTTTCCGGTTATAAATAATGCGATCTTGTTAATATGTGAAGTACTGGAGAATCGTAAGATGCAATTTGTAAAGATCATGATTATTGTTATGATAAAAAAGCTTCTTATGGGTGACAAAATCTTGGAGAAAAAAAAGTGTTATTAACTTGATTACTAAACCGGTTATTAGTACAACCATGTAAACTTGGACTTAAATGCCCCTAATGATCACACATCATGTGCTGATGTTTGTAGTGTTATATTTTCTTTTAGATAACATCTTTATTATATACGGTAACCGTTTACAACCATACTATTGGTACTTGTCGCATATTTGTTTTTACACTGTTCACTTGCTAACAAGGGAGGTATAATTGATGCGTTTAATAATACCTTTCGGGATCAGTATGACAATTGATAATCGACTATAGCAACATGTCTCTAAACTCATCGTTAACTAGATACCTCGTGCTACATTCATATTTAACTAGATACCTCGTGCCACATCATACGGGTTAATATATCATAGCTCATTAGTGTTGCTGGGGCATGCATGCATCTATGTTAAGGACTCAAATGATCGAAATCAAGTTATTAGAAGAAAACTTCTTCAACATGGTTTACGTTATCATAAACTTCGTAGATATTTCTCAACGTTGTATCGCCGCAACGAAATCGAGTGGAGAATTACAACACCAATCCTGAAAACGTTTCTTCGACTAGTAATATCACAACCTTCATTCTTTGGAGATGTGATATATAAACATCAGAAAGTAAAGAGGTTTGACGGATTTCCTGACCACTTTTCAAAATTAATTAGGAATTTTGTCAGAAAAAGATACATACAATATTGTTACGCACTTAATGCTTTATGCTTGGTGACTGACTCCTCTACAGTCAGTCACTACGCTTCACGTTTCTCTTGTACGATGACCGAACAACCTCGTGATTGCAACTTCTGAAACCTTGAAAGGGGACGTTGGTGTCTGAAATTTCGTCCTTTAGGTTTTCTGGTCGTACCCTAAATTAGTTTTATCTTTGGCCGCAACTGCTGTGGTTGTTCAGTAAATATATATTGTGTCGAAATGCACCAATTTCAATATTGGGTCTAATCAGTGTTAAGATATAGCATTTAAAATGAGGAATGAATACGTGTTTTTATTTCATATCATTATATCTATCAACCATTGTTTGTAGCACGTCTTTCAAGTATGTATTTGTATTGTTTGTAGTTAAGTATTTCCACATTTCGTTCCTTTGAATGTTCTGTTAAATCGTTAAATAACAACTGAACGTTCGTAATTAAACGTATGAAACACTTTTATATTATTATCTTCAAGCGAGTGCTTGAAGTTTTTTGTAGAGCTTGCAACTTGATCAACTCAGTAGAGTTTATATTTGCTCTATCTACTGGTATTTTTTTCTCGGAAAGCTGAAGTAATTGCTAGACCAGTTGTATTCGGAACTGGCATAACCTAATTAAATTTACTAAACACATCAACAGCACAACATAGCAAGTATTTAATACAGTTGTAATGCCGTAAATTGTCTAAATTGAATTTGTCGCGTGGTGTAGCTGGAATTATAGAAGAGACGTGGCTTCCAATAATGGTGTTTCCTTTATTCAGGCAAATCAGAATGTCTAACATTCAACGTAGTAATATGAGAATACATGATAACTATTTAAAAAAACATGCATAAATGAAATACACATTATATAAACCATGTATGTTTATAATTGTATTCAATTCTTTACAACACAATGTGTAACACATGTCTAATTGAAATATCAATAAATAGTCATATATAACTTATTCTTATTAGTGCATATGCAATATGGGGAAAACTCGCATTAGCTTTTAGATATGTACATTTATCACATGCCAACATCAATTTGGATTTTCAGTAGGGGAGCAGCCTTGATATTTTTGTACATCTATTAACTATTTGGTAACGCATGGCAACGAAAAGTAGTAAGTCATCTTTCGGCAAAGTCAAAAAACAAAACAAATGTCCACCATTTTGGAATTTTTAAAACATATAATTTGGAAGATCGTGACAATTTTTGATGATGAAATTTAATTTCCGCTTTAAATTTCGTGATTTTAGGCTGTACCGACTTTTTTTTTTAAAAGCTGTACTGCGTGATAAATGCAGACCCGCCTTGTAAAATGTCGAAGCGAGGGGCGATAACTCTAAAATATGCCTTTTTTAGAATACGTTTAAAATGACAACAATCGTGTGTTTTTTGTTAAATAAAATATGTCACATGAATTTTGCTGCCTTTCACGTAAAGCATGTTATTTCTTTATCAAAATTACACGACAATACGAGTTGTTCGACTCAACTGCAATTTTGACTTGACTATCCTCGCACGAACTGCAGGCGCGTATTCAATGTGGGCACCCTCTCATATGTGAAAAGTGTACGTAACAATCGCTATTGTTCAAGATGGGAGTTGGGGTGGAGAGAAGGAGGGGGAGGGCTTCTGAGCTGAGATTTAAAAGGATGCGCCCCATCCCCTTCCCACCCCCTACCCCAACTAAAATCATGAAATTCTGTTTTGAAAGCTCTTGCAAGCATACATTTGTAAACATATTCAGATAATATATTTGTTGCTGTGTTTTTGACTAGACTGTCCAGTGTCTAATTGTCATCCGCAACTTGGGCGCAGTCAGTAGGGCAGCGAATTTGTAACCGGAGGTGATGCCACTGAGTTTTGTTGGTGTGTTCTTGAGACACCTTCCCTTAGCCTCGTCCGTCGGATGGGGACGTAAACCGGGCGGTCCCGCGTAAAGGTCTATCATCCGAGTATGTTAAAGAACCATAGGAATCTATTCGATAATAAGATTAGGGCACGGTTCCCGGATTCCTATGTATCCTTCCCCTCTCTGGGGCGGCTTAAATAACCTGTACTGCGTTGATGAGCCGTTAAACAACAATCAATTCATCCGCAACTGCACTCAGCAGTCATATGTACTGTAGCTGTCACATGCTAGTATTATGAATCAACCGTGGTATATATCACCCACACATAAAAGGGTTTGAGGGGATCTTACTTGTATTAGTTTAAATATAGACCATTTGTCGGTTGAAACCTAAGATGAATTTTTTATCAGAGAGAAACACTATCGTAATATTTATTCAATGATTCTTATAATATCGAAGGAAAGTAAAGAAGGCCATTTTTTTTACTTTATATTGTTAAAGTTGAATGGTGTTTTATGTCATTATAGCACATTTTAGGCCATATTTCCTTGGTAGAACCAGTACTGTATACTTTCTGCAATCCGTAAGAATCGACACATTCTCACCTACAAGTTGAGCTCTCAGCCTGAATTGAACCCGCAGCGGTGAGAGGTGAAAATGAGAATGTATTCAAATATAAAAAGGGCAACCAAACATCTCCAAAACTCAACACGAATGACCGCACTGAAAACAATCTGTGGAAAATTGTACAATGCAAGAATATATATTCATAAATAAAGTTTATTGTGATGCAAAATCGATATGCTCCTCTTGACATCATAGATAAACATCATGTAAAGTTTCGAAACAATTGGTTAAAAACTGTGGAAGGATATAGACGCACAGATGATGCCGCCTCAACATTTGATGGTAAACAATAAACATTTAAGGTACATATTAATGTCTTAAATATTATCTTTCATGACTAAGTAAAAAATATGTAACGAGTCAGATATCGAAGTGAATTATTTATTTGATTTAAAGCATTTTCTTTCAAATATTTACATCAAAACATCCCAAATATAAAGGGTATTACATAAACAATTAAATTGCATCATACAATAATTGTTTTTATTTATTAAAGGGACACACAGCATTTTTGAAGTATTTATCAAGCATTAAAATTAGCACCTCGATCGATTAATCAAGAATTGATTTTCACTTTACACCCGCTTGTTTAAAAAAAAGAAAAGATTGCTGCATGTCCCTTTAATATGCCCACCTCTCAGCCTGTATTGTGTGTATGGTGCAATTAATTTTCAATATATGTTGGGTTATATATATACATGTATCTGTTTTTGTGTTTTTTTGGTGGAGGCAGACCACCCACTTTTCTGGGTAGAACCAGTAATATACACGACCTCCTGCCATCTGTTATTCCACAAACTTTATAATCCAATAAAATTCAGAAAACATAATTTTAATCCAATAAAGAAATAGGGCATGGTCGGTCAGATTGACCGAAACATATTTTTAATTTTATATTTTCGTATTAGCTCTCATTTTGAGCCACTCCAATGAACTGTCCAGTTAATGTCGCCGTCGATCCACCTTTGTCAACAGTCAGACATGCATGTTGATATGATATTGTGCTGAACTGGTGATCCTGTTACTAAACATATTTTTCTTGAAGATGATGCTAGTACTGACCGTATGAGGAATTGCTGATTTATGATTCATAAAAAAAATAAAAAAAATATTGTACACCGTGGCGTTATACTATTCTTGTTCGTTAAAGTATTTCTGATTCTGTTGTTAATGTTGTAAAACGTTATTACATATGTGACTAGACACTTGTTTCAATAAAATCCTGCCATATACTGTATATTGTGATTTCAGTAACATTTTTCAGCTAACTCCCAGCATCTCAGGACATCAGGGACTCTGAAAATAAAAATGATACAGATTATGTTTAACCATACATATGATAATTTTGTTTCAACTTAAATAGGTAACAAAACAGATGAATAAAAAGTGACTGTAGAACCTTTTTTCTATAAGAATATTAATTGGAACAGAACATGGTGGGTAACTATATAACGTGACGTTCTAATTTTACTTTAATTTTAAACACGATCAATGGTGGTTTGAAATATGGGACCAAAATATGGGTATCGCAGGTTACTTTTCTTAGCAGTTTTTCGAGTTTAAAAAAACCTGTTGAGTTTGTTTATTTGTTATTCATTTTTTTAACAAAAAAATGGGTCGGAGGGTCTAAGAACTGAAAAAACAACAACAAAAAACTCTGGCCTATGTTGGCTCAACAACACATTATATGTCATTTAGATCCGCCCTTGAACGACGGGAAGGGCACATAGAAAAATTAAAAAAGATACATTATCATATTTTGCTTACCGTAACCAGATTTCGTTCAACTTAAATAGTTATTGAAATATCTAAATGAATAGTGATTATAGAACTTTTTTTACATACATGTAACATCAATTAAAAATAATCGCTTTCTGCTAATCAACACATTAACGATATAACTTATTTAGAGCCGCCCCAATGGACACATAGGAATTCGAGAACCTGTCTTACTCTTACTAATGAATATATTTATATGGTTGTTTATCGTGCTCGGAGGATAGACTCCCCAGTTTCAATCCCAATCCAACAAACGAGGCTGAGGAACAAACAAGGCTGAGGGAAGGTGTATTGCCCGAAAAACACAGACTAAACTATGTGGTGCATGTGTGACTTGAACCCGGAAGCTCCAGATTGCTGTCGTCCACCGTGCTATTGCTGGGCCATGCCAGCACATTATGTTAAGTCAGGGTCTTGGTTATGTTTAATATTTTAGATGTAATACAAGGACCTTTTTATTTTGTTTGTTTCATTTTACATCCATACTAAGCACAATATGACCTATTTATGTGTCGATGTGCTGTAAAACATCATTTTTTATTTTTAGTATAAAAAGTCTGAGACTAACTGCAGGTGCACAATGCCATATATTTTGCAAAGAACATACATTGATAAATCAATAGATTTTTTGAAACTGTGCTTACCTACACACTGGCTAACACAACAAGGCTCTTGATGTAGTTATACTGTGAGACTGGGGAAGTTGACTAGTCTGGCTGTGGTAACGACTGGCTGTGGTAACACAGCACACTGCCTCTAACTTAGCAGACCTGAAAAAAACAACAGTCATATATGATATTGTTTCATAAGTTTTTAATATTAATAACTCTGTCCAACTTTCTCAATGCTATCAATGCCAGCTTTCCATAATATTTTACTTAAAACACAACCGTAATTGAATGTGGTGCTTTCCAGAAGATGAATACTGTCCAAAATGTTGGCATGGTGGCATTCATGAACAAATAGAGTATTGCCAAGGCTTACATTTTCATCAATCATTCATCACTCTTGTTCTAAAAAAATGATCAGAATAAAGTTAATATATATGAACCACCACTATTTTATATGTTTCGACGT